>JAODTR010011293.1:0-54495 GCA_025399935.1 Amblyopsis rosae | reverse complement strand
AATTTTATATGAATTTTTATATTTGCCTATTTACAATGTAAGATGCCCTTGAGTGTTTTGAAAGGCGTCCTGAATTAAAATGTATTATTATTATTATTATTATTATTATTATTATTATTATTATTATTGGTAGTAATATTATTATTATAACAATAAAATCCAAAGTGTTTATAATGTTGCAAATGTCGCTGTAAATATGAATGTATTAGATGCCGTTTTGTGTCTGACAACACAGTGTGCCAACTCACTGCTCCACTGTTGGCCAAGGACAGTTGGCCCATCTGTTGGCTAATCATTGCCGTGGGATGCAGTGACATGGAGGGGTCCACAGAGGGCGACATCACAGCAGCCTGTGGAAAAAGTGATTCTGTTAATATTTAGGCTTGGCGTGAAAAGGGGTTAAGAACTTAACTGTGACATCCATGCAGTAAATACAGTATCATTGTGGTAAACAAAAACTACAGTACAAACTAAAGTGTAGTATGATTTAAACATACCTGCAAAAGACGACACACCAAATGTTATTAATATAATGTAACTATGCCTAAATAAACCAAATGAAAGTATCAAATGTATAAAACGGAGTATCAAGTTAAACAAGATGTCTGTCTGCTTCTGGTTTACAACAAGAGATTTTCACGTGAAACTACCAGTTTCTATCCCTTTAGACGCCATGCCTTCAGGGAATGTACCATTTCCTAGTTAGGAGTGGGGGAAGGGGGAATCAGTACAGACACTTGCTCTACTGGAAACCATCTGCTGGAAGAGTCAAACAGCCCTACGAGTCATATGACCCTGTGCTCCAGGCATTTCCTGCTGGATGTAGTGATGGGAAGGGCAGGGGGAGGAAGCCAGTGGCTGTAAGTCATTTCAGTTGTGCCAGCTCGGCAGCCTAGTGTCTCTCTCTCGGTGTCTCGTTGACTTACACACACAGAAACACACTGGCACAAATAGTGCCAGTTAAAGAAGCAGTAAAGCTTAGTTGTGTCAGCAGAACACACCCTGTTACAGCCGCACATCCATTCTCCCCCATAGAACTACAGAATGGGATTAAAGGGGCCAGCGGTTGTTTCCTTACCGGCTGCTGCATGATGTAAGATGGATGCGCGGTCCAAGAGTGATTCTGCATCTGACAAAACGCCAGAAAGATAATGATTAAGGGCTTTTTAACCGCTGTAAGGAAATGTCATTAGCAGGACTAAATAAAAGACACAATGATGGTGAGAGAATACAGAACACCGGTAGCACCCATTTTAAAAGGACCAACCTTGATATGCGTTGTGATTATTAAAGCCTGCTTTACTAAAATGTACCTTCTATGAATCTTTTATGAGTACAGAGTGCCCCCCCACCCTCCCCAGCCCACACGCACAGACTTAACAGGCTCACACCTCACTTTGCCCACAGTTTTGTTGAAAAGATTATGTGCGAGGCGGGTATGTATGAATCTGGTGGAATTATAATGCAATAATGAGGGCACGTTAAATTAGGGGAATTCAGTGAGAATGAATTACATGACAACAGGGTGTATTATATAGTGTACACATACACAAACACATAGAGACTATTAGTAATGGCACATGTAATAGTAAAATGCAGGCTATATTATTTATTTACTATGTATTTATATATACTGTAATATATATATATATATATATATATATATATTTATTTATTTATTACATAATATATCCCGTATATCGCATAATGACAAATCATTATTTAAATTTCACTTATAAATAAAATGAAATGGGAGCAATGATCTTCAAAGAAAATGAGAGGGATAGAGATACACACCACTGGACTCCAACAGTGAGACTAGTCCACAAAAACATATGAAACAACCAACGTGTCTTTATTTAAATTACCTGGTAAGCAGGTACCGGGGACATGTACGGGGACATGGCGGGCTGGGCAGCCATCATCCTATTGGTCAACGGATAAGAGGAGTAGAACCTGGCAAAGAGGGAGTGTTAAAAAATGAGTTAGCAAGAATCACTCTGAACCTAGCAATTAAATAAGCCATAACTTACCCATTCTGCATAGCTATCGTAGAAGGGTCATAGGTAAGTGTCATTGCGCCCTGAGACACAAATAAAGAATTACTTACATTTCAGTTTAAGTAACTGCTCATATTATGCCATGTAATCTAACACACAATTCAAAAATACATGGAAGGAAACGTAAATAAGTTGCTGAAACACTCAAAATCCACCATTTTTGTTTTTTGCTTTTAGAGGCTAGCAGAGGCTAGCAGAGGGTCACGACACACATAGCTAATATGCATATATACCAGTCGCAGATCCCCTTCTCTGGTCCATGTTCGTCCATTGGGAACATAGGGACTGTGAGTGTGTTTCTTCCTCTGGCCGTCTGCAAACTTACACAGCAAGGGTTCTGACGGGGCTAAGGACAGAGCATGTGGCCAGTTAAGAGCAGTGCGGTTGGGGGGATGATATATAATAATAATAATAATAATAATAATAATAATAATATATTAATGTTTATTTGTATAGGCATTACTGTCATATACAGAATGGATCAAGAGTGAATTCATTCCTACCCAGAGTTCCAGAGGACATCTTGATAAACTTGCCATTGAAGTGAGAAATCACAGCATTACATTGGTCTGTTGTGACCATCCTAGATGCGAGAAGTGGGTCAGTGACATTTCTTCACCGATCACGCAAGCCAGGGCTAGATGAAAACACTATATCACTGGCACTGGCAGCAGACCACCCCTGAGACTGACCTGGCAAAGCCCACCCCTCGGCTGTTGCCGCTGTAGTCTCTGAGGACCCGAGTGGAGACCACCTCGCCAAAGGGCCGCAGCATGTTCTCCAGTTCCTGCTCGTCCACGGAGAGTGGCAGGTTGGAGATGTACAGGTTGGTGGGGTCCTGCTCCTGTTGCTGTTCATGTAATACAGGATCAATGTCTCCTACTGTGCTGGAATATATTGTATTAATGTCTAATGTTTCTGGCACCCTCTGGATCATGAGTTAAAAGGTTTTATAGAACCATTGATTAACTAAAATTGCCTGGAATGGAATGTTAAATAACCCAAAGCTAATTTTGATATTATTCAAACTTTAAAGAAAATAGGCTTTGTATCTATTCCGAGATGACGACAGTTTAGGAACATCCTGGTCAAATGTCACATTGTCTTAGAGACATGCATTTACAGACACACATACTGTATTACACACACCTACAGTACGCACACGCACAGACACTTAATCTATTATTTCTCTATTATCTACAGGAGTATCAGATTAACCTTTTATCTACAGTATGTACTAATAATTATTTTTGTACAAAACGGGTAAAACTATGAACTAGGGTGAGAAATACCAGAAATAACAAACAACCTAAACACCACCTGTGCCACAAATCACACATGAAGTGCCTAAATACTAAGAACCCTCTAAAATGTAATATGATGCTGTAAAATTACGCCATATAATAATAATAATAATAATAATAATAATAATACACTTTTTTTGTATAGCACTTTTCATACAAGAATTGCAGCTCAAAGTGCTTTACAGAGAGGGAATACACGGACAATAGTGCTTCCCAGAAGAAAATGCAGAATTACAGAAAACAACATATGTAATATAAAATGGTTAAATCCAAATAAAAATACAAATATATATAAAATGGTAAAAAGAAGGGCATTTCTAGTGGCAGTAATATTGTATGCTGCAGCTGTAGTGCTAACATTAGCATCAATGCTACTACTAAACTAATATCCAAACCAGAATGGAGGCTCAGGGAGCTTGGGGTCCAGTATGTGTGTGTTGTTAACTGACAGGTTAGTTGGCAGAGAGATACTGTATGTGGCATCTGGTTTTGGCAGTGAATACACATGGGATCATGAGAAGAGCTAGTCAGCTGAGTACAGGTGAATGCTCCAATGTCTCTCGCTCACTCACACGAACACAGAGAGAGTCATGTGAGAGAGTCACATTCACACACAAGCAGAATACAAGCACATGCATGTTACACCTATGTTTTTCTAAAGTACATAGTATGAGAAAATACAGTGCAAACATGTGGCACACTCGCCCATGTCAATACACAGACATGCGTGCTGTCACACACACACACACACACACACACACACACACACACAATCATGTACAGTAGGATTGTGGGTGTGTGTGTGTCACTTATGAGTTTGGAAGGTTGTCATGTTTGTCAGATTAAAAAAGAGCTGCTCTGTACGGTAATATGATAACTTTAGATTAAGGTTATCATTATTACAGTAATCATCACATGGTTAGGATAAGGATATGAGCAGACGTCAACCAGGATCCTCCAAAGTCATCCTAGGAAAAAATATTTGCCTACAGTAATAGAACGCATGCAAACATATAATCCAGTTTGCCACAGTACACCTATCTCACCTTGGCCATCTGTGCTTGTATACCGCTGGTTTTGAGAGCATGCACTGCTTTCATAGCGGCTGCAGGGCTGTCAAAGTCTACGAAGCCATAACCTACCATTGACAGAAGGGTGTTCAGAGAGAGAAACACCAATAATTAAACAAACACACCAACTAGTAGTATGTTTAAATAACTCCAGGTGACAAATTCAAAAGTGAATGAGCAAACAGACCTTTACATTTGTTAGTTGTCTTGTCCAGGATTGCCTTGGCTGACTGGATCTTACCATACCTGAGAACAGATCAACATGTACATTACGCTGATGTAATACATATAAATCATATAAGTAATTACATAAATGTAAGTTCCTGTGAATTATCTAGTATCTACACTACATTTTACAGTAACTATCTTACCTTCTCAATGTATCTCATCGTACCTTCTTATCACATACTGATTATAAAGTTGACGGCAGATTTTCCCGGGCATCATATACATTCTGTAGTTATAGCATAATGCTTCAAGCACATTTCAATGAACCTTTGTTTATAAAGCACTTACAGTCTTAAAATGTTGTACTAGAAACACAGTTTGTATAACTGGTATCTGAGTACACACCGCCCAGGCTGAATGTCTAGGTGACATCACCATTCAAACACTGTTGCTATGAAAAGCTTTCATTTCTGCTTTGTGCCGGCAAACACCGTTGGGAACAGGAACAAAACACAGGCAAACATGACACAAACAGCTGCTGCTAGTTTCATGGTTGAACGACTCGCTCCATAAGCTTGCCATTCAAATGAAGAGACTAAAGTCTATATAGTGGGACGTTAGGTCTATATTTTAAACCACAATAGCATATTCATGTGTCCTTTAGATTAGAATAGATGAATGTTGCAATGTATTACTGACCTTAATAGGAATGATTGCAATAATGCGTGTCAGCAATGTGTGTGTGCGCGTGTGTGTGCGTGTGTGTGCGTGTGTGTGTGCTCCCGCATGTGTGTGCATGCACATGTATGTGTACAAGTACCATGCTGTGGCGATTAGTAGTGTGCAATTAATATGCGTGTGTGGCTACAGGGACACACTTGTGTGTGTACTGGGTACTCACTGCTGGCAGAGTTTGACCAGATCTAGGTCTGTAGTAACAGGAGCCAGACCACGGATGTACAGGTTGGTTTTGCTGAGTTGCTCCCAGCCCGTGCTGCTACTGTTGCTGCTACTGCTAGGGCTGGATGGAGTCATGGGGTAGGACTGCACACAGAAATCTGTCTGTTAGAGAGCGTGGAACAGTATGTCTTCTAATAGACACCATGCCTAAAAGATCAACTTTCAATGTATTCTTCAATTAGTGTATGGAATTAGGATTGTTAGGTTGTCTTGGTTTGAAACTGCGACTATGTGCCTCCAACACACCTCTGCTCCTCTGCCCATATAGGTAGGCTCACACACTGTTTTATAGCCATCCCCTTACAACCACAAAAAAAACATGGACTTCACTTTTTTTTTTCAAGGGACACTCCTTGAGCCCCATAACCCCAAATAATCACCGTAGCTTGATCGGAAACCCAACTGGCTATGTGTGGGAAGGCCACTGCCTATGGGAAGCTTGATATATTGGAGTCAGAGCAACGACTGTGGTTGGATGACACCATCAACAGTGATAGCACTACATGCAACTGAGGTGTGTCCCTTAATATGTGTTGGTAGCAACACACAGGCAACCCCATATGCATGTGTGCGAACGGAAACACGGCTACACAAATTAGATGTTCTCAAACAGCACTGTGTGTGCATCTTGTGTTTTGTCAATACGTGGTAGCATTGTTCTACATGTATTGCTGTCTCATTGTTGTCATTTGTTTACCATTTTATGTATTTTTATTATATTTGATTCTTTTAAACATTTTATATTCCTGTATTTCTTTTGGGAAGCACTATTGTGCGTGTATTTCCTCTCTGTAAAGCACTGAGCTGCAATTCTTGTGTGAAAAGTCCTACATAAATAGTCTATTATTATTATTATTATTATTATTATTATTATTATTATTATTATTATTATTAATATTAAGAGTTCCTATGAACATTGAACTGCAATTGTATGAAAGTTGATATACCAATAAAGTGTATTATTATTATTATAAAGGTACCAGCATGAAGCATCAATTATAGAATAAAATATCCAAGTACTTCAATTATATTATATTAGAAGGTGATTTTATCCATTGTAAGTAATCCCACAATATTCTACCTTTAAAAATGTTAGTAGGATTATTGAGTTACAGTTACAATAATTAATACGCCTATACTGTAGAGAATGTATATGTGCGTCTGTCTTTTAAGTGTGCAAGCTGTTATATGGGAGCATTAAGGACATATGATGGTGTAATTCAATGACAAAAGATAACTTCCTGTTTCAGAGTTTATCAGAAACCTACAGTTGCATGAACGTAAAAGCCTAACCATGCAGCACTCTTGTGCAGAGCAGTTCCTCCCCTTAGGTACTCATTCATTAAAATAGCTACAAGCAGCCCAAACCCACATTAGGTCACATGCAAAATAAACACAAGTACCACATATTAAATGCAGTAAACTGATAATAGTATACAACCACAATGTTTAAGATAACCATACCAAAATAGCACAATCAATGCAATGGCTTTATCCTATATACTGTATTAGTGCAGGATGTCTATAGGACCAGTATAGACATTAGATTTGCATCAGGCCTTTTTACACAAGCACAGCCAGGGCGGTTCCTCTAATTGGCCTCAAAGTAAAATGGTCATTAGAAGAGAATATTGTCATTAGAAGAAATGTTATTACACCCAGAGGAAACCCTTACTAATTCAGTTCTTACATGCATGTCAGACAATTGTTTTTATTGAGTTCGAGACTGCTTTGTGGAGGTGGAGAAATAAAATGAATCCCCTTTCCTGTTTGGTATGCTGTAGCCAAGACAAGAAAAACACAAGCCTGCAAGGGCGGATACTTGGGGTCACATGGGCAAATTGGGCTATAAATTGCTCTGTAAAACCCCACAATCCATTCTATCTAATCAATAAGTAATGTGTAGCTTTCAATATACCAGTCTGCCTCTTTCAGGGGATGGGCTTAACTAATGTAGGCCTATTTCCAGTTTATTTGACAAATTATTACATTTTGGTTGGGGGGGAATGGGGGTTAATATAACCCGGAACGTTGCATTTTGATATAGGTCCATCCATTTACTCTGGACCACGGATAACATGCCTCTAGGTTCACCAAGGAGCAAGGAAACATTGTGTTCTAGACTCTTTCATGTGCTCAATCATTAGTTTTTTTGTGTTTTTTGACGAGGTATGCCTATGGGTAAATAATTTCTGTAGTCTATAATAATATCTGCCTTCAACCATTAGATCTTTCACGATCTCTCCGTCGAGGTACCGTCGTCATAGCTATCAATCTAATTTCCATCAATCTCATTTGACTAGCCTATCACCAACCAATGTGAATCAGAATTGCTAGTTCATCTTCAATTCCTCCCCCCACATAAAGATTTATATCTAAATGTTGAAAGAAAAGATCCATCCCCGTTGTAGCAGGAAAGGGCTTTCCAATGTCATTTTGGGGTTCATGCATTTTCTAAACAAAAAATTTCTCCTCTACAGAATGTTAAAAAAATGTGTGAGAAACAACCCAATGTGTTTATTTTCTCTTAAGGCTTACCTGCTTTCGATTGGCTGTCTTCAGTGGGTTGCCAGTATTTGCAAAGATCATCCTGGAGGTTATGCTTATATTATATCTTCTTATGAAGCAACACAGAATCGCTATATAATCCCAATGGCCGTGATAGACTACAGATTTAAAACATCCGCATATTTAATAATGATCACGAATAGTGTAATGGAGGAACCTAGTATACAAAAGCACTGACATATAGAGTCAGATGCAAACACAAAACGATGGACCAACCCTTGGTGACGGTCCGGTTCATTGATCTACGACGTCCTGCCGATAGTGTTGAGTCCCACCTACTACAGACGAAACCATCTCTAAAACTGTGGGGTTTCAACATGACATATATTACAATGCTCGGTCGTAAAACGCCAGTTATGCATGAGCTCGTATGACAAATATAATTGACATTTTCCGAATATCGCCTAAGCTCTTAGACCAACGTAAACGTGCTTGTTGGCGTGTGCTTTAAAGTCTGCAGTGATATCGTGTAGCACTCCTCGGGCGTAATTTTAGTATCTCCCGCACATACCAAGCATTCTTTCCCCCTTCACTCCTCCCCCTCTCCAACCTTCCCCCACCCAGTACACTGACATGACAGAATCAGGATGCGATTAAATAAGAACGGATTGGGAATTGACTGGGCTGGAGGTCACAGAACATCTTAATCCTAGTAAGGATTTACAAAGACTGGCACACGCATTATTAATTAAAATAAAAAATATCAATAGCAAATAATAATAATAATAATAATAATAATAATAATTATAATAATAATAATAATAATAATAAGAAGAAGAAGAAGAAGAAGAAGAAGAATATAAATTAGTAATGAGTAGCCTATATTACAAAATAGCCATCAACGTGTCTGGTATCAGCACATTGTGTGCATACGATAAATTATTGTACAAGCAACATATCAATCACTCTTCAGATTTCTTAAAATGTTTGTTTTGACTTTGGATTTTTGTCAACCTTGTAGGTTTACTGTGCGTGTAGAGGTTTTGGACAAAATGTCAATGTGGCATCGCTAAGCAGTACGCTGCTGATGCTGCTCATTGGTTCATAAAGTGAAGAAGAATCAAAATCCCACCAGGAGGCAAAAAAGCTCTAAAAGTATCAAATTGCTTTCCTCTGATGGCAGGTTTATGGTTTTGTGGTTGTATAATTGCAACACTGGCTCTAACAATTATTTTTCTTTATTTTATTTATTTATAACTATTTGTAATAAAAAAATATGTATATGTTATGTAATTTACTAATATAATGTTTCAAATTATGTTTTTGTTATAAAAACATTATTTAAATATAAGATTTTAGTGAGAGACAAAACACTAGATTAGGAACACCAAAAAATATATAAATTAAAGGCCTAAAAAAGAGAGTACAATACACAACATAGCAATACGAAATAATAAATTAATATACACTATGTGGGAGAACTGTAATCTTACTCATTACAGCATTCAAGCACCTAATGTTGATATACTGACACTTCATTTAAATTAAGTGAGCAAAGCCTTTGGACAACAGTTATATATGTGCTAATTATATTCTCAGGAATATATTTAAATAAAGTCATGTTTTAATTGATTTACTTCAGGATATTTACCATGATGGAGGCTGTTAGTAGCTTATGGTGTGCTGATTTAGAGGAATGGCAAGTGATTAATTGTGACTTAGCCACTTGCTAACTCCATCTAGTAGCCTAGGCTAGGAGAAGCCATCACACTTTTGGACTATTGGGCCTTAAACGAAATATCAAATTACATTTGAAGAATGTTCCTGCTTTCTCTCTCTCCCTCCCCACTTCTCTCTCTCTCTCTCTCTCTCTCTCTCTCTCTCTCTCTCTCTCTTTCTCTCTTTCTCTCCCGCGAATTGACCCTCCCTGGGTTTCTCCCCTCCTGGATGATTTACAAAGAACATCCAAATAATATGCAGAATCCAAATATAAAGTAAATTGCGCCCTCGTGTGTCGAATGTTGTACCGTACAGGCGTCCAAGGCTGCGGCGAAATACGTCATCAGTGCGACGGAAAGTGTTTGTGCAGAATAAGAGGATTCTGGCTGATTCATTGTACGGCAGCCAGTTGGTCTAACGCTATCGCACAGAAGAACATTTGTTATTGTTAAACGTGTGCGGATTTTCAACAGGTAATAACAATGTATACGTGTGTGTTCATAATTTTAATACTATATAACATTAATGTATAATAAAAGTAAATAAATGTAGTGATATGCAGTTATCTTTTACGGTATGTTATGCTAGCTTAATGTAGTTAGCCAGCTAACGTTGGTGTGACTTAGCATAAGCAAGCGAACAACACTATTTAACTAGGTGGCTCATGCTCTGCTTATTAATACATGATTTAAGGCAATGCTATTCACTTGCTAACATTTATGGTTGGGACTTTTATTTGTATTTCAGCGTTCTGCTTACACGACATATTAGCCTGTTTGTTTAATTGAATTACTAAAGTTAGTAATTTATTAATCTACACCAGTCTGTATCTTTTTTATTATTTACACAACAGATATCCAAATGGACCGGCTGCTTAGGCTTGGAGGCGGAATGCCTGGTCTTGGTCAGGTAGGTAATGCATTTTTATAAATGTAGCAAAACATAGTACCTTACACCAAATCCTATTATTATAAGTATTATTATGCCGGTTTTTGTGGGCAATACGTTCAGTGGCACGCTATTAGGCAAGTGGCAGTGATTTATTTTATAAGTACTGGTAGCTTACCTGTTTGTGGAAGGCCTTATAAATCGACAGCTACTGTAGTGTGTTCTTGGTTTTACTTTTAGGGCCCACCTACAGATGCACCTGCTGTGGACACAGCAGAGCAGGTGTATATCTCCTCTTTGGCACTGCTCAAGGTAAGGACACACAGCAGTTCTGTGTGGCATACAGTGTATATATAGTGTATATGTATATATTCTAATGTTAGGTCTTTTTCAGATGCTAAAGCACGGACGTGCCGGTGTGCCAATGGAGGTCATGGGTTTGATGTTGGGCGAATTTGTTGATGACTACACAGTGCGAGTGATTGATGTATTTGCCATGCCACAGTCAGGAACTGTACGTACAATTCTGCTGTCAAGACTATTGTGTTGGAGCATTCATGTAGCAAACTTAACATATTCACATGCTAGATACCCTTTTAGGTAAAGGTGCTTTGTGTTTGAGTTTTGTTGGAAAGTAATGTAAGTTTTGGTATACTTGATTATTCATGTATGTATGTTTCCCTATGTAATTTTCCTCATACAGGGTGTCAGTGTTGAGGCAGTAGACCCTGTGTTCCAAGCAAAGATGTTGGACATGCTGAAGCAGACTGGCAGGTGACTGATAACTATACACAGGAGAAGTGGAACATTGTATTTGATTGATATTTACTCACTAGTAGGTACACCACATGTGCAAACACAAAGCATGCAGCTCCGCTGATCAGGCATGTTCGAGCGCTGTCACACTCTGTCTTGTTAAAAGCACTGCTTTTGGTTATTTGTTTTTTTTTATTTGCCAGAACACCAGCGGATGCTTCCTGTTCCGTCTCACACATTTCTAGACTATAAGCAATATAGCCTAATGATCAAACATTTTGCTTGGTTTATACCCCACTGCCCCCTTGCTCTACAATCTCATCGATCTCACAGCGTTAGCTTGTAGGCGATGTTACTCGTGTGTTGTCATAGAGGTCTGGTTCTACAGTACCGGTATAACTAAACTGTCTTTAAACAGCCTAACATGAGAGAAGGAGAGGGGAGGAGTTCATGCATCTGCTTTGGTGGGTGTGTTAGATTCGATAAAGAATGCACTAGTTTTAGTTATTCCTGGCTGTTAGAATTATTGTTTCTCAAATTGCACTTATTTGACTGTAAGATGATTTTGTTGGGACTGCAAAGCAATATTTTAGTATACCTGAAATTAATTTTTATTTTATTTTGCTGTGTACTAAATGTATAATGCACTCAATTCCTGTTTAACAAGCTCTTGCAGATTTAATGTTAGACTGTAAAATATTAAAACTAGTTAAAGGATTAGTCAGTGATTGTAATATAATACACTTTATGTGAAGTTAAGCAAATATCTGGTCACGGTCTGCTAGCTGCCCATTCTCTATTTATGCTGAAAACTATAATCTAGTGTTTCTACACTGCCATGTCTTTTTAATAAGGAACAAAAATGTGGTGCAATGAAGTGCTGATATTTCGGTGCCAATAGAGAAGTATTTATAAAAGATTGATGTCTGTAATTTTGCTGCCCGAATAACAAGAACATGCACAGAACAAAATAAGCATGGCAATAACACAAACGGTGTCACTACACTGTCTTCCTTTTAATAACATGTTCTGTTGCAGTCTACTCTGTTCAGTGAACATCCTTTTTGCTATCTCCCTGTGAATAGGCCAGAGATGGTGGTGGGCTGGTACCACAGTCACCCTGGGTTTGGCTGTTGGCTATCTGGGGTGGACATCAACACGCAACAGAGCTTTGAAGCACTATCAGAGCGTGCAGTTGCTGTTGTGGTCGATCCCATCCAGAGTGTCAAAGGAAAGGTATGACGGCTGCAGGTTGACTCTGGCCTTGGTAGCTTTCATCCTACACAAGCCACGGTTTATCTAATTTGATGTAATGTAAAACAACCAACATCTGCAGGTTGTGATTGATGCCTTCAGACTGATCAATGCCAATATGATGGTTCTGGGTCACGAACCAAGGCAAACTACATCAAACCTGGGTCATCTGAACAAGCCCTCTATCCAGGTAAACACATATCTTACAATGTCATCATATTGGGCAAATATAAAAAAGTTTTAGGCTTGTTTTGTTCCATTAGTTATACTACACTACAGAAATGCTGTACATATGAATGACTATTTTAACATAGTTTTAAAACTCATGTCAGTGCTAACATTAGAAATAGTGTAATAGACTTTGAAAGACAATACATGGAAGTAAGGCTGCACGATATGACCAACAAGGTAATACGTGCAGGTTGTCTACATGAAGTGCATGAAGATTATTTAAATAAGTGCTCACTAACACAGATTTAGACAGGTTTGTGAACAACATTTGAGAGAAATAGGCCTTTTGTGTACACAGAGAAAGTATTAGATATTTGAGTTCAGCTCTTGATGAATGGGGCAAAAACTACAGTGTTGTGTTTGTAATATTGTTCAGTGTAAATAATTGCAGGCTTTTGCGGTTACATAATCACAATAGCGGTTTCGATTGAAATGCGATTAATTGTGCAGCCCTACCATGCTACTGTGCAAGATATTTAGTCTGCAGCATGGCACATTTCTCTCCAACATGTTCACCATTATAGACTGAATGTGTGTTTCTTGTGTTTTAGCTGTCATTCTTTAATTTTGGTCAACAATACTAATGTTGCTCAAGCTGTATGACAGCAGGCAATCCCCAACTACTTTGCTCTATATACAGTGCATCTGGAAAGTATTCGCAGCGCTTCACTTTTACCACATTTTATGTTACAGCCTTATTCTGAAATGGATTCAAATGAATGTTTCCCTCAAAATTCTACACACACCATAATGGCAAAGTGACAAAAGTTTTGTTTGAAAGTTTTGCTAAATGTATTATAAATAAAAGTATTCACAGCCTTTGCCATGACACTCAATGGACTTCAGGCACATCCTGTTTCCACTGATCATCCTTGAGATGTTTCTACAGCTTGATTGGAGTCGACCTGTGGCAAATGCAGTTGATTGGACATGATTTGGAAAATCACACACCTGTCTATATATATAGGTACCACAGCTGACAGTGCATGTCGGAGCACAAACCAAGCCATGAAGTACAAGAAAGTGTCTGTAGACCTCTGAGACAGGATTGTATTGAGGCACAAATCTAGGGAAGGCTGCAGAAAGATTCCTGCAGCATTGACGGTCCCAATGAGCACAGTGGCCTCCATCATCCGTAAATGGAAGAAGTTTGGAACCACCAGGACTCTTCTAGAGATGGCCGGCGGCAAAACTAAGCGATCGGGGGAAAAGGGCATTAGTCAAGGAGGTGCTCCGTGGAGAGAGGAGAACCTTCCAGGACAACCATTTCTTCAGCACTCCACCAATCAAGCCTGTATGATAGAGTTGCCAGATGGATGTCACTCCTCAGTAAAATGCACATGACAAATGAAACCAGGCACTGCTCATCACATGAAACCAGCCACTGCTCATCACCTGGCAAATACCATCCCTACAGTGAAGCATGGTGGTGGCAGCATCATGCTGTGTGGATGTTTTTCATCGCCAGGACCTGGGAGACTTGTCAGGTTCGAGGGAAAGATGAACGTAGCAATGTACGTCCTTGATCAAACGTGCTCCTGAGCACTCTGAACCTCAGACTGGGGCGAAGGTTCATCTTCCAACAAGACGACGACTCTAGGCACACAGCCAAAATGACAAAGGCGTGGGTTCGGGACAACCCTGTAAATGTGAGAGCCCAGACTTGAACCCAAAGATCTCTGGAGAGATCTGAAAATGGCTGTGCACAAATGCTCCCCATCCAACCTGATGGAGTTTGAGAGGTCCTGCAAAGAAGAATGTGAGAAACTGTCCAAACGTAGGTGTGCCAAGCTTGTAGCATCAGACTCAAAAAGACTTGGTGCTGTAAGTAAATGGGTGCATTTATATAGCGCTTTTATCCAAAGCACTTTACAGTACTTTGCCTGACATTCACCCAGTCACACACACATTCATGCACTGATGGTGATTGCTGCCATGCAAGGTGCGACCAACCACCGGGAGCAGTTAGGGGTTAGGCATCTTGCTCAAGGATGCTTACAGGTAGGCCAGCACCAGGGTTTGAACCCACGACCTTCCAGCTGGAAGTCCAACAGACCATCTAGACCATCCTGCCCCAAGTGCTGCCAAAGGTGCTTCAACAGAGTATTTAGCAAAGGCTGTGAATACTTAATTTGTATATACTTTTGCAAACATTTCAAACAAACCTTTTTCACTGTCATTATGCTGTATTATGTGTAGAATTTAGAGGAAAACATTTATTAAATCCATTTTGCAATCAGGCTGTAACATAACAATGTGGAAAAACTGAAGTACTGTGAATACTTTCCGGATGCACTGTAGTATTTCCTTGTTGGCGGCTATTCAGTGTATTGCGGTGGTAGTTCAAATGACTTTTCTGTATGCAAGCACTTTGTGGTGCTTAGGGATGTTCTTAACTCTTCAGTCGTCTTCTGTGAGCGGAGCTAGTGGCAACCTCAAAGTTTGACACTTTTAGGTTGTCCTCGCTACTACAAACCAGGAATGCATAGAAAATCAAGCCCTACTAACTCCACTCGCAGGGTCAACAGATTGATTTGTGCATTTCATGTGCTGGAGATACTGACTCAGCCACTACTTTCAAAAAATAAATGATACAATAAAGTAATGCACTTAACTGACTAGTATTTATGGTGCCGACTAGCAATGATCCCAGCGTTTAACCGACTGACCACGCACATCCCTGGTGGTGCTCTGAGAACCTTGCCTAACATGCTCACCTTTTGTAGAAGGAGTTTCTGGTTTTCTCCAACTATTTTTGTAACCTGTTCAGGTAGTGTGTGATGTGTTTGTTATTTGTGGTCTTAACAGTCGTATTCTCTTTTTGTTCCAGGCTCTAATCCATGGACTGAACAGACATTACTACTCCATCACCATCAATTATAGGAAAAATGAGCTAGAACAAAAGGTTTGAGTCAAGCTCTTGCACTGCCAAATAGATTTTGTTGAGTTTCATTTATGGCAAGTCAAATATACATGTGTGGATCTGCTCTTGGTTTAGATGCTGTTGAATTTGCATAAGAAGAGCTGGATGGAGGGTCTGACTCTCCAAGACTACAGCGAACACTGCAAGTTGAATGAGACCATCGTCAAGGAGATGCTAGAGCTGGCTAAGAACTATAATAAGGTAGGTGTGCAAAGGGACTCTTGGGCAGTTTGTAAAACAATTGTATTCTTGTCCTCTGTGTTTAATTGGGACCATAAGAGAGGTGCTGTATCTGTGGAAACCCAGGTTGGCTTTTTATAATGACAGAAATGAAATGTCAAACTTCTATATGAGACAATGCCTGTTGCACTGGTTGAGAGGATGCAATAATGATTCAGCGTACTTGCCCATTCGTAAGAGTTTCCACTTAACATACTTGATTACATTCATAACATAGCCATAAAATATACCAGTCACCCCACTGTCATTACCCAAGCCACATTAGTGTCGACTTGCCACATAATTTCTGTAGCTGGATTGTAACTTTTAGTCATGATGATATTCCACCTCAGGCAGTAGAGGAAGAGGACAAAATGACTCCAGAACAGCTGGCCATCAAGAATGTTGGGAAACAGGTAACTCCTTCAGACGTCCTCACTTCCTGAAGTCACTTGTTTGTGAAAACATTACAGTTGCCTTGTATAATGGTTTGCGTTCCCCACTCACATTATATATCTTGATATCTCTCTTTTCTTTCAGGATCCTAAGAGGCACTTGGAGGAGCATGTAGATGTCCTAATGACATCCAACATTGTCCAGTGCCTAGCTGCCATGTTGGATACTGTTGTCTTCCAGTGAAGACCATATGTGTATAACTGTTTATATATTGCAACCTTTGTTTCTTTTATATAGAATAAATGTGTGTGTGTGTATGAAAGGGTGGCTCCTGGCAATATGTCAAGTAAACAGTTTATTAATTTCAAAGGTTTTGACGAGGTTTAATCTTTTGGAATTTATCAGGATTTAGATTTTAGATTTCATCTTTAGTATCAGTGCGTAGGTGCCATAACAGTTCTGACCACTAGGTGATATTAGAGGTACAGGGAAATGGCGGCTGGCAGGAAGAGGAGTGTGTATAGTTAGTTTTTTTCTACACTGAACTCTTGCAGAAGGTTTTGTATTAAAACCGTAGGTTTACAGTAATATTTTGGCGAACACAGGCCAGTAACTTGTATATTAATATACCTCATGCTACATTGGTTTTAACACAAGTGTTTTCAGGGTTGGGTAGGTTTTAAATGTAATCCGTTAAAGGTACTAGTTACCAGACTAGAATTATTATCAGTAACATAATTTGTGTATTACCAGAATTTTGAAATGCCATCCAAAGCAATTTACTGTGTCAAATCTTTATATTTTTGTTACCCTGTTTCTCAGGATCAGATTTAAAGTAGGACTTAATTTAAACTATTGATTGACATTGAAAGGTTAACAAGAAAACAGCCCGTTGTTTTATGCATTTTTCTTTTGCAAACTTACCTTTTAAATTTGAATGTAGTCCTAGAAGTTTTCATGTAATTTTGTTTAAATACATGTTATCTGATTCCAGTATTTTACCTAGTAACTAATGGATTACAGTTTATTTTTATTATCAGTTACTTCCCAACCATGAGTGTTCTGTCATAAAATTGCTTACTATGCCTTTAAAAGCATTGGGGGATACTTTAAACAGGGCCAGAATGTTACCATAAACTTTCCACATATCGGATTTGGCATGCTGCAGAGCATACCAAACAAATCAAGATACCTCTAACAAATCACAGATATCTGATTCTGAGATTAAAGATAAACATTTCTTTAGTTTCAGCCTGAATACTTTAGCCAGCAGGATGTTCTCTTAATAAGGGAGATGTGCTCTCCTTGCTGGATTGCAGCCCAACAGCCAGCTATACTCTTAATCTATTGGAGAGTTTTGGACGTATTAGTTTATAGGTTCTTGGCCAGAGATAATACTGCTGTAGCACTATGGCCACCAGAGAACATTTCTCCGCCCTGTCTACTGCAGTCATGTTATGGTTTGATATCTTGCTACAACGTTGATCTTAAGCGGTTTTCAATGTTTTTTACTCTCACAGGACCATATTGTAACAATTGTCAAATTTGAGGTTGTAAAATGAAACCAACTTCATCTGGCCAATGCAACGTGAACAGATTGAGATATTTACTTACGGTAACTTCCTGACTAAATGTTTCCACCAATATGGCCCATATGGATATAATTCACAATATATTGTTACGGACATACCTGGGGCTGAGTGGAGATTTTCTTTTTCTTTATTTTTTCCTCCCACAAAGGCAATTTGTTGAATTTAGGCTGTTGTTAATATAGTATACACAGCATATCAAATCTTTAAACAATTGCGTAATCAAACTGGAGATTATGATAAAAACATACAAAAAACTAACATGAACCATTGTTAGTTTCTTCTTCCTTGCCTATTCCTCCTGTTAATTATATATGCAGCTAGCTAGATACATTATTTGGTTGGTAATATATGCAAAATGACTTGAGTGTGGGTAATACTAGTATTACGGAGACTTACCTTATACCTTTAACCAGGAAGGATTTATTGAGATTAAGAATATCATTTACAAAAGCATCCTTTACAGCTCCACTCATGCTAGGAATTGAAACGCAAAACCCAGACCACTAGAATGTCCTACAGTCTGATATTAACCAACATTATACCCTGATGGAACCATGGAGACCGCCATGATTGATCCACACCCGGTGGATATGTTAGATGGATCGTGGAGACTAAAGACTCGTACCTTGGCAGTTTGTCTGTGGACTGTGTGTGTGTGTGTGTGTGCATGCGTGCGTGCGTGTGTGTCCCCTACACAGTAGACATTAAGGACATGGCATCATGTACATACAATGTAGTATGAGCCTGCTCTTCAAAACAAATTCTAGAATGATATTCCAAGTTTGTTTTATAGGCTCCTTCTTCAGCCCCTTTGAAACCACGCGTTTCATTTAGTTTAGTTTGTTCCATTATAGGTCCACTGCTCAATAGTTGTTCTTATTGCATAAAGTGCCTGCGCTTAATCAACAGTTTCGATTCACTGCTCTCCAGATGGACTTGTGAATAACAATCCAACTGGCAGGTTATGCTTCTCCTTCCTTCGTCCAACATTACAGATGACATCTTCTTGTTTGTGGTGTACTGCTGTTGTTGGTATGTGTACTTTGCCAGTGCTGTTTGTTGCCATGTTGGTCAGTTAATTCCCATAAAACCACAGTTAAGTGCAGATCCTTCTGCACGTACAATTGAAAATATGATTTATAAAACTGATGGCTGAGACTGATGTTGTGAAATCCGAGTGTTGGACAGTACGTTCTTATAGTTTCCCAACAGTACTGAGTCAGAGTAACCTCTGTATGATGTCGTGGTAATTGGTATTAGAGGCCATGTTCCATGTGTGTTCTCTTTCTGCTCAACAGATATACAGACATACTGTATGTGTGTGTCTTTGTAAGCCTGTGTGTACACAATTGTGTCTCTTTGGGGATTCAACCAACCAATCATCAAGCTCCACTGTTTCACGTGCCTGTGTGCACGACATTCCGGAAAGCACGGCCTCTTTCCCAACTTTCGCTTTTTTTTTTTTTTTACTGCCCATTAAATGTGACCAAGTCAAGTTATCATGCATCACTCAGGGCGTGTGTGTAATGTAAGGCACCAGACGGCTTTGTTATGTCAGGTTGGTGCTGACTCCCTCTGCCCACGCTGACCTATCAATCACAATGCCCTTAATGCAAGAGGCCCTCACACAACACATGTATTCAGCCAAGCGATAAACAGCGATCAACTGTTTGCTTAGAGCACGGTATTGCACAAGGGCAGTAACTGCAGTGCTTTTGAGTATTAGTAATTTACTGTTTACAAGATGTCCTGCAATTAGATACAATGGCCATGGCAGCAGAGGTTGAGGTATGTGGGATGGGGCTTAGTATACGTGGGATGAGGTTAGTATTTGCGTTTAGCTCCAAATCAGAGCCAGACAGAGGTCTTAGGTCATAGTTTGAAGAACTGCTAATCCTCTGCAGAGGCAGCCAGCCTCAGCAGAACATAGCAATAACCTGTAGTATGGGATGCTGAAGTAATGATAATTTTGCAAGCCTATGAGATGACATACTGTACTGTGTACACTTCAAAAGAAAACCAGCTTTTTTCCATGACTGTATTTATTACGTTAGAAAAAAAGCATGTGGATTAATTTGTCACCAATTCGGAACGAGAATGGCAAAGATAAACTAAATACAAAACTTGACTTTGACTTGTTTAATTATTTGATTAAGCTGACATGCCTATATCCTGTCTATTTAGTGCCATATCACATTGTCTCTTCTTCAAACATGCACAAACAAATCCACATTCTACAACCTTAAAGCAATTTAAAGAGAGGTGGTCATATCTTGATTTCCATGTCTGTGTTGGAAGCAGAGAACAGATGGGAGTGGAGAGATCAGAGGGCTTTCTTTTCTCTCTAGATGTGTTCTTGTAAATCAGTGTGACCTGGTCTGACCTCCATCCATCAACACAGTGACACATAGGTGCTGTCTGCTGGGAAAGATTCACTCCTGGCGCTTCATTCAGCTATTGATGAGGGCCTTCTGTGGGACAACCTGGAGACAACACACACACACACACCATGCTAAGATTTCATTACTGCAAGTGTGTTACGATGTGTCTTTTTGTGTGACACTGAGATGTTATTGTAGGGAATTGTGGGGATTATTCATGGGCTCTGGGAAATATCGCAGTTTTTTTGCTAATGCCTGGAAAAGCACAGGCAAAGACAAATGTTCAGCCAAAAAAAAGACCAATGGCTAAATGTGCTGCATTATACTGTACAATCCCACCATTTCTTGTTCTTGTTTGTTTGCTTCAAACATGAAATGCGACCATATTGGACCACAAAGACTAAAAAGAAATTATTTCCAGAACCACCTATCTACCAAGGCAAAGATAAGCAAAGCAGGAAATAACCAAACCCATCCAATGGATGGTGGTGATCTAAACAAAGTGATAGTGAATAAATAAACAAAGCTCTTCTGGGCTGTGCAGAACAGTTTGTTCACTGCAAGCCGCACATCATTGTCTATGCCTCTTTTGTTTGTTATGTATGTAGGTATCTGTGCAATATCTGTCCCAGCTTGGGCCATTGTGCCGCAATGACTGTGTTTATATGCACACATATGCAGATGGAAATGAGCTATAAGAAATGTCTGGTACCAAGCATTTTGAGTTAAGTGTATTTTGTACGCGGTTCCTGATAAAAATGCTTTGATTGATGACAGTATTAAATAATAGCTAGTAATTTAGCAATATGTGTGTTCATGTATATTAAGGATAAGGACTGTTGCTCTTTGAACTATCTACTGAAGCACTACCAAGTGGCCTACTAATGATGTCATTGTCGATGTGAGTTTCCGCAGAAGACAGCCGGTGGAGATGGAAAGAGAGGGTGTGTGTGTGTGTGTGCGTGTGTGTGTGTGTGTGTGAGCGCGCGCGTGTGAGCGCGCATATGTCTGTCTTTCTGATGTGAAGTCAACCAACCTACTTTGCATAGGAAAGTAGACCACATCAAACAGAACCACAAAAGATATGCTGCTTTCATTGGTCTGGTCTGGAGTGTTTTGACGTCTCTGGGGTCCAGACTATTTAATCCATACTGAACTCTACAACACACCATTACATAAAAAACAAATACACACAAATATGTAGACGACCACACAGCTACACAATAATGATGAGAGCAAAATACACTAACGTAGAGCAGGCAAATATATATCCCATAATTCATTGCTGGTTACACTACAAAAGTATCCTCTTACAACACCTCCTAAAATGGATTTTGGACACATGCAAAATGTTTGGTAAAGAGAATGTTGTATATTGGTGACTGCAAAATTCTATATTGTCTAAAGAATGGTGTGAAATGTTTTATTAGTGGGGTGCATCTTCAGTATCGCCACAGTGACCTCTTACTCTATCGACCTCTGACGAACACATCTCCACAACAAACATCAGAACTGTTTCCATTTCTGCTTTGTGGCTGCAGATAGCATAAATCATGTTCATCTTTTAGAAATTAACAGCATAACGTATTGTGAAATTGCTTTGTCGTAGGTTTTTAATTTAATTAATCAGAGGAGCAATACTGACAGGATGTCCCTATAGTGATTCAGATAAAGACATCAGCACAAAATCACCATAACAATAAGAGAATAAGAGATGTTCCGTTGCTCATCTGAACTAATAACTGGAAAGTGATGAAGGCATGGCCCATATCTGTGATGCTGTCTCTTGGATACTTTAAGGAAAGCCTGGAGTGTTTACTTAAAGGGGTAAAGTTAACAGAGCAACACCATCACAAGCATGCATTCATTATGCTCATTTATAACAATCTTTGCCGAATAGAATTCAAAGGTTGACTTATTTCAACCCAGATTCTATTAAAATATAATTTTGTATCAATTATAATGCAGTGTAGGCCATCTTCAATAGTAGCTTTAGAAACTCACTGGGCTTATAGTAGTTAATTTATACACGGTTTTAAGTCTATGCTGAGTTTACTTTTCAAAAGAAATTGCAATGTGTCTTTAAATTACATATGATTTACTAAAAATAATAAAGCAGGCCTTTCATCATGTTTTATCCCATAGCAACATCCATCCTGGAAACGTGGGCTCTAATGCAGCAAATGTCATTTGTATGTTTTCATCTAATGGAAAAACACAACAATGCTAAGAATTTCCCTGTTTTTGAAAATATTTTGATTATCATGGCTTATTTAAAATGTTTAGTTTGAAATTGTTCATTAACAGTCACACATTAGCAGAGCTATAACTTCCTGAAATGTATCTGAGGTTGTGTTTTGCAACATTATATTTGACGAGAAGTATTTATTTTACAAAGTAAATGATTTTCAACATTACAAAATTGGCAAATATAATTTGTATTGTTAATTTTTTAAATGCCAGCCACTGTGTATTCATGTAAGGCATGGAAGTACAGTTTCTACTTCAGCATCCTCCCACTTACCCTCTAGGGGTGCAGTCCAGACATATTATGACTGCCACAACATGGGCAAGGAAGTGTACAAGTCATTTACCGACCTTTTCCCCCAAAACCTTTCCACACTTTTTGCATGTGTATCTGTACTGGCAGTGGTTGTTTTCTTGGCTGTTTTTGGAGTCTTTAGTGGATAATTGGTCAGGCACTGGGAAAAGCATCACACAATTCCTTACAGTTCTGTCTTAATGTTTTCCGCAAATGCTGTCTGATGGGAAATGACTCCAACAGTGGCTGTCAGTGTGCCCATCCATGGACTGTGGTTCAGTGACATAATGTGTATTTGATTTCCTTTATTACCATATATGTAATAGAATAACAGTCACTGCAGTTTTCTTTTCCACAACCAAAAAATGATGTATTATGTCAGTATCCTTGTGTGTGTCGGTGTGTACATCATGCATGTGTCTGTTTTTGAGAAGTCAAAGATAATGTGGTAAAATTCTATGTTAACAATACCTAGCTCTCTGCTGCAACACTAAAAAAATAACATGGCATTTATTTTAGAAAATGAAAATGGTCATGGAGATGGGAGAATAGAGGACTGGTAATAAAATGAATAAGCCCTAAGCTTGTAAAACTATTTTGCCTTGGTTGTAATAATGCTCGGTTAATGACCAATTCATCGATTGGATTGCTGATGAAGCTAGAAGCTTTTATCACCTATTTCCATAATTACTAATATTATACTTACACGTTAATTAAACGCATAACTGCAGAAGCGGTATATGGACCAGACATAAATCAAGCTAATGTCTCAAACAACATGTGAACCAAGAGTCATTAAATTGGCTGTAGCCTGACAAATACTGTAAATGCATGTGAACCATACACACTATTCTGCCAATGCTATTTGGAATCTCTGTAAACCTACTCATATTGTAATAACACATTGTGAATGCTGTAAACACTGAACACATGGTGGTGCTATGCTGTGTACAGTACATCATTTAGCACTCTTCCGGTTCAGCCAGAGCCCTAGCAGGGAGTAGCATTCCTGAAAGAATCTCCCGGATGCAGACAGCATTAAATAGCTCTTCCTCCTAGCTAGGCATTTGGCAAAACAGCAACAACCGAACCAAGCCTTACTCAGCGGCTGTAAGAGACGATTTCTCTTGCGTTGGTGCACATCCACCCACCCACCCATCTTTGCCATGCCAGTTCCCCCGCTAAGTCAACTCTCCTGAGGTGTAAAGCGCTAGTGTTGGCCTGGCTTTGTATGCTTGGTGAGTTTCCAAGCAGAGCCTGACCACAGCCCTGTCTGCAAAGAGGACACAGGGGCAGGAGTTGAGGGTGGGGATGGGTTGGGGTTGGCAGGAAAGGGAAGAAGAGAGTAAGACAAGGTTTGCTGAAACAAAGCATGTTCTCATGAGTTGATTTTTTTGTATTAATAGTAATATTCATTATTTATCAAATTGCAAAATGTGTATTATGCTTACAAATGTCTTCACAAGACTGGGATGTTGGAAATACATTGACGGCATGTACCACACACACACACACACACACACGGTGGACTTTGAGGACAAACATATGACTGTAGCTTTTCAGACTGTTTGCTAAGTGTTTGTGTATGGGTGCGGGTGCGTGTGCGTGATTTTGTGCATGTGTTTGTGGAGATGTCTGAGTGTGTGAGTGTGTGTGTGTGTGTGTGTGTGTGTGTGTGTGTGTGTGCTGAACTTGGTGGTGTTTATTGGTCTGATAAACACTCTTGTTCAGACCCCGGCATTAATAAAATAGCTGTGGTTCATAAGCATACATATTATGTTCGTATACAAAAGTGATTGTTTTGTGTGTGCTTATGCAACACACAATGTAAAGCTTCCCCACTTCTCAACAGTGTACAGTGTAAAGACATGGTGAGCCTGATCTAACAGGCAGGTAACAGAACCCCTCCCTCCCCCCCTTCCCTACCCCCCAAAAAGAAAAGTCACTACAGACAGGTGAAGGTAAGCCCCCTTCAATTCCCCCCATTCCACCACACCCCCCACTCACTCACACCCAACCCACACCAGACTTTTGTGGACTGGCATATGCACAGTATGTAGTCTAGACACCTGGAATGAGTGAGTAATGATGCCTTAGTGAGTCTTGCAGTTCATGACCTTTCCTCTCACTGGGTTGGAAGGCCTGTCTGCACTATAGGACTAGGCTGGCGTTTTAAACTGTAGAAACTTACGCATGACAGGGTCAATCCTACTATATATGAGACACATTCAATAAGGGTACTACAGTAGCAGCTCATAATATGAAATGCTGAACAAGCATGGCTACCTTGGCTTTTAATTGTTTGTCAATAGGTGTTTTTATAGCATAAACTTGTGTATGTGTTTGTCAGTTTCTCATGAATGTAGATTTCCAAATTATGTTAGCATGCAGTAAATGTTTGCAATCTATATAATATTCTTTGCGATGTGAGCACATTTTAAAAGAAAGCTTTGATGGGGTTCCTTAAAGGTAAGCAAATGTAATTGTTGCTCTTTCTTCGTATTACTGTGTAATTGTGCATCACTGAACCACTTTTATAAAATATTATATCATTAAGTTAGTTTTTCTATCTATTGTCCAGTACAATTATTAAAAGGGATGACAGAAGCCACCTTTTGAAAACTACTGGAATTGCTGTAGTATGAATAGTGTGTTAAACATAATGGACAAAGCATGATGGAAACTACGTGTCTTTAACAAGCTGAAAACTTTTAGGAAAACATTTGGAAACAACTGCACAATCACCCAATTTGGCACACAAGTTTGGGGTAAGCAGCTTTACTGCGGAAGAGAAAATTAGTTCATACATAATAAACTCAATACATTGTGTTCTAACTGAGCAGCCTGAGCCTGGTTGGCATTACTCTCTGTACGGCAATCTGCCTTTTGTTCAAAATGTCTTATGTGGACAACTAAAGGCGCTTTCTCTGTAAGAACACATGTAAATTGTGGTGAGGGTGCAGATTTAAAATGTATGGTCACACCTTGGATCATCCTACATGGAGATTTACTGGATGTCCCTTGCTAATGTGCTACGGGGGTGTAATCACGGGAATCATTAACAAGCTGAATTAAAGCCTCAGTCTCACACCATAATCAGTCATAGTTACGTACGTGCATCAGGAAAAGGCACAGACGCTTTCACATGGGTCCCAAATACTGTGGATGTCTGTGAAGCTTATTTTCCCCTGCTAACAAGCAGCTATTTTTATATTTCAGCTGGTAAACAAGATGCAGACTTACACGTATGTTTCCACTACTAGTCCCACCGCCCTTACGGGGACTGTCTGGGGGATAAACCCATAATCAAGTTTACTTGGTTTACCATGTCCAAGTCTTATGTGTTCTAGGAGATGGCTGGATCAACAGAAAGCTATTTACCACTCAGACATATTTATTTGACAAAAGCACAACAGCAAACGCTTTTCAAAGTTGGCTCACCATTAAAGTCACTGACAATGTGTCATAATTATTATTCCTTTTTACATGCCTTAATTGTATTACAATTGGCCCACAGTAACCCATATTTACCTGTGCAGCTCACTGTTTATGTTTTAAAACCCCACCCCTGAGCATCTGAGTACTGTAGAAGAGTAAGGGGTCCCACTCAGTAGTCACATGATGGAGAGGCCATTAAACACCAAGACATTTAGACTGTGAGATTAGTATTTTAAATGCAGGGAGAGAAGCAAAGGGAATTTGGTGGAGGAAAGCGAGAGTGAGCCAGAGACAAATACAGTGTACAGAATCATATTCGCCAGTCACAACATCACAACATCTCCTGCATGCGTGTGAGCGGAAAATGATGACACAGCACCCTCTCCACCTCACCACATTTCCCAAACCTGTGACAGACAGATAGCCTGACTCACAATTCTTCTTATCGTCTTTCGGTCGGTCAAGTTGACCATTGATAAACCCAGTCCCTCTGGTTTCCATGGTAACCGCGATATTGTCACACGGCAGTGTGGAATCTTCTCCTCCGCCTTGTCAGAAGGTTTGACTCCTGATACTGGCATCCTCTGGCCTTTGTCACGCCTGTCTTCACATCCTGTGCACAAGACCGCCCTGGCCGCTGACTAACACTGAAGCAATGGGAGTGACGGGTGTCTGACATGATCTGCAGAAGTGCATGGCCATCTAGCTCACCATTCTGATTCAGTGGGGCACTCCAGAGCGTTTTTTGAGATTTGTTTTAGTTTAGAGTTTATTTGGAGAGAATTAGACCAACGAAAAAGAACAAGTGGGCAAAAGTCAGTTGTTTTGTTTAGGACATTGCATGTCCCTCCCACATCCGAGTGTTGAGTAGATCACACCCCAATATATCACCCTATACCCCCACCTACAGAGCTCCTTGATTCACACTATGTACCCCTCACCCCTGCTACAAGCCCTTTGCAGGGGTGCATAAAGCAGGCACCGTCATCTAGAGTGGAAATATGTGGTTCTCAGGGTGTCATAAGACAATTAGGGAATGCACTTTCATTTGAATTGAGCAGACCTCCTCAATTGTTACTTATTCTGTGATAATGCGTGACTGCAACTTAAGCCTATGGGCAAAAGGGTGTGACGGACCGTCTGTGGCGTTCTCTCCCCCTTCAGGCCCCCTACATTGCACCGCCTTGTAAACTCAGCTCCTCTCCAACTCTCTAACCGCTTGTCTTTTCATCCCTGTAACACCTTCCCTCCCTCTCCACATCTTCATCACATTCACTCTTGCACTACTCCGCCTCTTTCTCATCCTGACTTCTATGCCTCCCTCCGAGCCATCTGGCTCTCACTATTCAAACGCTCCATTCACAGTTTGCTGAAGCAGAGGTGGTAAGCCGCAGGTAAAAACGAGCGCTCCCACGCCTTTGAATGTACAAAGTCATGCTAGCATTGTGTGACTGTGTGTGCTTTTCCAAAGGAATGTGTGTGAGTACCATTTTAGCCAGGAAACATTTTTTTTTACCTGTAACTGCATATCTAAATTAGCATTAAATACTGCATGAAGACACACACATATAAATTACTTTATACTATAGACAAGTCATGCGCATGCCAGAGCCAGAAAACACACAGGCAGGGAAGGGAGAAGCTACAGGCCGAAGTGAACTTAATAAAAGTATGAAATACAAAATTGCAGTGAAAGAGTCTAAAACAACTGTATGTCTAAAAATAGAATTGTGACCTCCAAATTTAAATAAATAGAAATTCATACAATGTTTTGCAATGATGTATAACGTCATCAGCCCTGAGAGAGAGGGAGAGAGAAAGAATTATATTTAAGATAACTAAAGTGTAGAGGTTTGATATGTAGGCCTATGTGCAACAGTTTGAAGCAATCCAGGCTGCCTCCCAGAGGATTAGAAAGAGACAGGCCATAAATCTAGAACTTCAAAAAGTAGCCTAGAACAAAGTCATATCAGGGGATACATTGTTCTATTCAAAGGTGGCCACAAAGATCTCTTAATGTTGTTTGTGAGCAGTCTCATATGGTAGCCAAAACGTTACAGCACTGTATATGTACAGTTGTATGCACAGAAAATATGCACACATGAAAGTATGGTGTCTCACTTTCTACATTAAAAAAATCGTTTTATGATTTTTTTTTTTTTTTTTTTTTTCCCCAGTTTCTTCTAGAAGCATACAGTGTTCTTCCATATCCCAGCTGGTTTCACAAGGCCTTTGGCAGGAATAAAACCACAATCTCACATACAGAAGGCACTTTTCAGACCCTGCCCGCATGAGTAAGTGTGGTGGAACTATGTAACTGGTGTTTAAAGCTGTGTCAGCTTCTGCAAACAAGCTACCACAAGCATGACCAAAACAGTTAATTTTGGCTGGATTTTCCTAACCCCATTTGTGTTAATATCCAAGAACATTTGATTCCTATAAAATAAATTAATTTGAGTTCAGATGATTGATGGGTCTAATTTTGGAATACAAATATTTATCAATTATTGCACAATCACGTTAAAACATGACCACTCACAGTTTGATTTTATTGTTCTGTCCTGTCATAAGATGGACGATCTATCACGATATTTGGGGGTCGTAGTCATGAGAGAAATGGATTGAGGTGCAACAGGATTCGTTGTGGGGGCCGACTGTTTGTGCACACCGTAAACCAGTAGCCTGAATTCGTTGTTCATTTTGGCTTTGTCTGTGAACTCTGTCTGTGTGGAATGTAAACATTAATTTAGGGTAATGATGAAAAACGTGGCTGCTACAGTAAATGCAGTTCTAAAATTTGTATTTTTTTAATATAATTTTTATGTAAATTGTGTCTTTATACTATTAATACATATTTATATTTACGTCCAGTATACAGACGTTTCCTATCCGTGTAGTGTAAGTGTAGCCTATACCTAATACCTTTTTGGTCATTTGAGGTTTGGTGTCGGGTCACGTGTCACTGCTGAGGCTTTGGGTAAACCACTAACTCCCACTCTTGCAGCGTCGTCGACGTGCCCTGATATAAAAACATTCCCTCTTCCCCTCGTTCTAGCGCATCAGCTGCAAGGCTGCAGACGGGGCAGTCGCAAAAAACCAGCAGTGGAAACCAGGGACAACTTCAAATCTCCAGGGAAACATCTCTGCACTTGTTTTCTTTCTTACTACTTTCCTTTTCATCTACTTAGTATTAGCATTAGTGTTAATATTTAAATCACTGTAAGACAATATGACTGGTATCCCTGTTACGGGGTTGCTGGTTGCGCTCTGTGTCTGTAGCGCAGTTCATTGTATGCCAAAGAGTCAAGGCAAAAGCAAAACAAAAAGACAAACTGGACAGTACCGAGTATATCCTGAGACGGCGATCGGTACTGAAGGTAAGTCAGCTAATATTTCTGTTTTGTACCGCGATTGTCAAATTGCCCATATTTCCCGCCTGTGCGTAAATGCGCACAGGTTATCCTATACAGCTGTTGCTGTTTTATTATTGCTTTGGATGATTAGATGAGTTGGATCCTCTTCTCATCGACTAAACGTTACCTAATTTGTAGAAACGGTACAATTATGGAACAACTAGCCTATACTATATCATATATCTTTACAGTCGCCTGTGAAGACGGCGGTCGGTCATACAGGGTGAATGAGCAATGGGAGAAGATATATCGTGGAAGTACACTAGTGTGCACCTGCAATGATCAATCAGGGGCCAGATGTAAAACCAAGTCTGATGGTCAGTGCATGTTGGTCAAACAGTATTTGGCAGTGTGAGAAAGATTTATCCTCAGAAATAATGTCGTATTCTTCTCCTCCCAGAGGAGGACACCTGCTATGATAATATCAATATGCGTTCATACCGCGTCGGGGATACTTATGAGAGGCCAAAGGACGGTATGATTTGGGACTGTACCTGTACCAGCTCTGGTCGAGTCCAAGTCAGATGTACCATAGCAAGTGAGTAGCAGGATGTACTATGGCAAAACATTTTTGTAAATGGTGGCTTATGGAATAAATTGCTACATTGCGCATTTTACATTTGTTTATATGTTTCTGTTATTTTAAGATAGGTGCCATGAAGGTGGAAGGTCGTATAAAATTGGCGATACTTGGCAGAGACCGCACGAAACTGCGGACTACATGCTTGAGTGTGTGTGTCTCGGAAATGCCAAGGGAGAGTGGACCTGTAAGCCAGTGGGTGAGTAGGCCTACCTTCACATTCATGGTATTTTACAATATGTTGTGTGAAAACGTGTGAATACACCTATGGGAAGTATAACAGATCATTTGTACAATTTGTGTGTTTCATGATGAAATGCTATTAAATGTCAGGACGCTGGTGAAAGCCAATGCACTAAATCAGGCCATTTCCCAGATTTTGTACTTTGGTTGATGTCACAGTGCAAACAACAGAGTGCATTTTCCCTCTGCACAAACAATGTCACTTAAAATGAATAACTATTGATTCCCATAGTGGTTTATTCTGTGAAACATTATTCTTTAGTTCTTTTCAATTGAAACTTTTAGCCAAAGTGACAGTGAGTGCAATGCAGGGGCTCAAGACTACTTAAAATGGCTGGGCACATTTAATTCAACAATGGCCCTTTTAGCTGGGACTAGCCACTAGCCTTTCCTATCACAAACCTTACCCTGTGAGAACTGAATTACTGTGACTTTGAGTGTGGTTGTGCTGTAAACCCTCTGAGGCTCATCTAGACGTTTTTGTCATTTCAATGTGAAGCTGAGCACTGCTATGACAACACCGCCAGAGCGTCCTATGTTGTGGGTGAGTCGTGGGTGAAACCATACCAAGGCTGGATGAAAATCGACTGTACCTGCATAGGAGCCGGCATTGGTCGCATTACATGTACCTCAAGGAGTAAGTACTCTCCCCCTCAACCACACACACACACACGCATGTGTGTTGGCTGCTGAACATTGCTGCTGTGTTGCGCCCAGACCGCTGTAACGACAACGACATCAAGAGATCCTTCAGCATCGGAGAGCAGTGGACCAAGAATGACGCACGCGGACCCATGCAATGCACGTGCTTAGGAAACGGCCGCGGGGAGCACAAGTGTGAGAGACATACCACCCATCACGCCACAGGCCAGGGTGAGACATGACAACCCCTCAACAAAACCCTCACACTGCCTCTTAATGCCGTCACTAGTAGTAACATTACCCACTGACTGCTGGTGTCATCTAACCTTGCACACCAGATATCTGTGTCTGGTAAGAAACGGTTTCAAGAGGGCAGGCGCTTTCAAAAAAAGACTTTGCATGTGATTGGACGAACCATGTGAACCAGCGGTCTGTTGTTATCCACTTGCAGTAGAAAACATATTTTCCATCGAGAAAAGCCTTTTCTCTTATAATAAATGATCATTTATGATCTCTAGGCGTTTTCAACTCTAGGTGTTTCCAGGTCGCCTACGTCACACTTAAACCAAGCCCGTAGCTAAACTACGACGCCGATTGGCAACAGGCTAGGTTTATCAGCCTGAATCACCTCGATTTCCAAGCTCGCCAGACTGATTCTCGAACTGAAGCTCGCGGGATCAGGATGGTCTCCTGAAGCTAGGTATCCTCACCTGCTCTCATTACAAATGGCTGTGCGCAGGTTCGTCTGTGATAGCTGTGATTCAAACGGCTGTACCTCACCCTGAGCCCCCCACTGAGGGGACCTGCCGCACAGACTCTGGCGCCCTCTACTACGAAGGCCAGCACTGGATCAAGACCCAGGGTAGCAAGCAGGTCCTCTGTACCTGCATGGGCAATGGAGTCAGCTGTCAGGACTGGGGTGAGTCTATTTATGGCAGGTCATGGTGAATGTGTGTGTGTGTGTGTGTGTGAGACAGTAACCATATCACAATAAACCACAATAAACAATTAAACGTTCAAGCAGATATCCCTTACCACTGATTTCTCTTATTGCCTCCTTGGTCATCCCATCACAGTCTGTGTGTGTGTGTGTGCGCGCGTGTGTGTGTGCGTGTGTGTGCGTGAATAAGATAGGTCATTGTTCAGAAAAGTTAAGACACTTCCTTTACAGACAATCTCCCTCTCCGATACCTCCCGTGCAGACGCCCAATCACAGGTGTACGGGGGCAGCTCCGAGGGCCAGCCATGCGTCATCCCGTTCGTGTTCCGGGGGAAGACGTACTACTCCTGCACGTCGGACGGGCGCTCTGATGGACAGCTGTGGTGTGCCACCACCTCGCTGTACGACCGGGATCAGCAGTATTCCTTCTGTACTGACCGATACGGTGAGAGACGAGGGCCAGTTATAAACGCCGGTGCGTGAGGTGGCGGTGATCCTCTGACCCGTGCTCTCCCCCACAGTCATGGTGGCGACTCGAGGTGGGAACGCCAACGGCGCCATCTGCCATTTCCCGTTCCTGTACAACGGCCGCAACTACACCGAGTGCACGTCGGACGGTCGCCGCGACAGCATGAAGTGGTGCGCCACCACTTACGACTACGACGCCGAGCAACACTTTGGGTTCTGCCCCATGGCTGGTGAGTGTGTGTGTGTGTGTGTGTGTGTGTTGGCAGGGAATTAACTGTGTGCTCACAGAGGTGAGAAAATGAAAGACCCTTGCCCTTGCACTGCTAAATCCACTTCCCTATGTGTAAGTGCCCCACTGTAATTATTGTTCCATAATCAGGATAAATGTAGTGTTGCTACTATAATCTGGTTCTTATTGAGGCTAATGGATGTTTGGCAGAATGGGTCACTTGAAGCCAATTGGGGTCTAAATGACCACTCTTGACACAGATGGCAGTTTATGATCATGGGAGAGAGGGTGAGAAATGTCTCTTTGAAAGCTGTTACATAAGCATTAGCCTCATCTAGTATAGTGCCCTCCCACCCTGTATAAACACTGTGGTTCACTATGTGGGTGAACCACAGGGGTTACAATATGCTAATAAGGCATTGCAAGAGGATTTATAGGTTTATATTTAAAAAGTGTATGATTTTATTTCTGAATTCATATTTTGTCATTTAAATCTAGGTTTTTGTGTATTAATTGTGATTTTTTAGTTTTTAGTTTTTCAAAGATTCAATATCGATTGTTTTGTTATAGCTATTACTGGTAGTAATAGTAATTGTAGTAGTAGCAGGCCTATTTATTGTTGTATTATCAATATTATTGTAAGTAGTTTATAGCACGCACATACAAAAAGCACAGATACTTGAGACTCTCTTATACACACTTGGTTCATATTGCGTATTGAATGTTGTGCAGCTCACGAAGAGGTGTGCACGACCAATGACGGCATCATGCACCGCGTGGGCGACAAGTGGGACAAACGGCATGACGAAATGGGTCACCTGATGCAATGCACATGCCTGGGCAATGGCCGAGGAGAATGGAATTGTATCGCTTACTCTCAACTAAGAGGTCAGACGGCCCACTGCCTTTCATTACGCAGCTGTGCTGCATAAACATTATTCAAAACCTTACACGCACTTACGTATGTTTTCAGTCGCAAGTGAGTTAGAAAACATACATTGCAGCAGGTCTGTTCTGTGCTACTACCAAAGTACATGCGTTTAGTTTGTTCCAAAAGCATGTTCGTTCAAGTCTGATCCTAACCACCTTGCGTCATGTGTCCAGACCAATGCATTGTTGATGGCCTGACGTACGAGGTAGACCAGACGTTCTCCAAGCTCCATGACGCAGGCTACATGATGAACTGTACCTGCCTCGGACAGGGGCGTGGTCGCTGGAAATGTGACGCTGTCGGTGGGTTCAGAGCGTATGGATTTGTTCCCCCCCATTTGGGACAGAGGCTAATGAGTTACCAATGACTTTGTCTGCTGGCCACCCTTCTCTAGACCAGTGTCAGGAGGCACAGACCAGAACGTTCTATCAGATAGGAGACTCGTGGGACAAAGTGCTCCGTGGCGTCAGCTACCGCTGTTATTGCTATGGCAACGGCATTGGCGAGATGAGCTGTGACCCACAACATACCTTCACAGGTAAGAGATGTGATGACATTGCATATTGTGTGTACACCGATGATCACTCAAAGCATTGTAATGGAAGAGCTCAACATATAATAATATAATATCACACAATGCTGCTTTATTTTGTTCTAGCTTTCTTCACTCTTTTCTTTCGCCATTAGATACCACTTCAATGTCCCACTTCCGTCTGTAAAAATTAAATGGGGAGGGGGTTGGATCCTTAACTTTGATGTTGGACGAGTAGGTTGGATCTTTCACGTCAACCGTTTTACATGCCTGCTAACCTAACAAGCCACATATAGTCATGTCCCAATTTACCCAACCCATTTTATATTCTGGTTTGATTGGTACCACCGGACAGTGTATTGGTCACTGCTCTTCTAAACGTTTACAATTACCAGCTGTACTGTAAAACAGCTGCTGTGTGTGTGTGTGTGTGTGTGTGTGTGTGTGTGTGTGTGTGTGTGTGTGGATCCATGTGTTATACAGCAATAGCCGTGTCCTCACTAAGCTTTGATATTCCCTCCTCTACATCCTTCTCTCCAGGTGGCCACAGGCCCATCCAAGTGATCATTAAAGAGGCTGGGAAACAGCCGGACTCTCACCCTATTCAGTGGAACGCCCCTGCTTCAACACACATTACCCAATACATCCTTAAATGGAGAGTGGTATGTGATGCGTACATTAGGTTTACATTTTTCTTTAAATATTGTTTTTTTTTTTTCTAGCAGGCCTTATTATAAAAAGACTTTCCCGTTGTGTTGTTTGAAGGTAACTGAAATTGTGTGTAACCAATAATAATAAATAAAAATAAATAATAAGATTGTATGTAAACCATGCAATATATAGAATACATTTCAATGTACACGGTAATATAAATGTTTAAAATATACAATACACGTATGGTCTGTCCACTTTTAAAACAATTGCCTTTTGACCCCTCCTGACAGAAAAACACCCATGCTTCCTGGAAGTCGGTTGAGATCCCTGGTCACCTGAACTCTTACACCATCTCTGGGCTGCGGCCAGGCATTATCTACGAGGGTCAGCTAATTAGCACCATGCGTAGCGGACGCCAGGAAGTCACACACTTTGACTTCAGCACCACCTACGGCTCACGTGCGTCTGGCTTCAGCTCTGTTATTTGGAAATATAAAGAATTATAAGGAATATTATATATACATATTATATTATATACTGTATATACATATTATATTCTGAATATATAGGCCTATATACAGTGTAAATATACTGTAGTGTCATGAGACAAATGGTATAGCTTGCAAAACCCATCCACTTAAGCCATGAACTGTTTCCATCTGGCATGATACAATTAGAGTGCATTGCCATGTTTAAAATGTATGCACAAGCAGTACATATGCCACACTCTCGTCTTTACAGTGACCACGTCAGAGGGGGAAACCACAAAGCTTGATCATATAGTGGATACTTCTGAGTCCGTGACAGAAATCACCTCCAACAGCTTCGTCATCTCCTGGACGTCTGCTTCTGAGACCATATCTGGGTTCAGGGTGGAATATGAGCTCAGTGAGGATGTAACTACGCGTAAAGCTCTGGGTGAGTCCTGGATGTCTGCTGCTACTGTAGCACCTGGTTTGTGTGTTTTTATTAACAGTTACAAGTGTAACCCTGGTTCACTTTATACAAATGCTTGAGTCACAGCCTGAAGTGACTCACGTGACCCAAATATTTCCCCGTGTGCTGTATTTGTTGTAAACAAGACTCACTGAACAGTATGCTCTGTGTTCCTGCAGATCTGCCTAAAACTGCCACCTCGGTCAGCATCTCCGACCTGCTGCCCGGACGCAAGTACATCGTCAATGTCTACGAGGTTTCACCAGAAGGAAAATCTCTCATTCTCACCACTTCAAAGACCACAGGTGGGAACTGGACATTCCTGCCCCCGGGCACGGCATTCCCTCCATTCTGTGGTGTCTGAAAATGTGAAGAGGGACAGCATTTGTGGATTGAGCTAGCATGTAATTCAAATGTTGTATAAATCTTTCAGTTCCTGACGCCCCTGCTCAGCATTCATTGGGCAAGGTGGGAGAGACCACAATTCACATAAGATGGACCAGGCCACAAGCACCTATTACAGGTAGAAACCTTCTATGTGTGTGTGTAAAATATATATTTTATTGTGTTTGTGGATGCATGAACACATACATAGCAAAAGCATACATAGCTTTTACAGTGTATGTATTTAATCATGTTATAACAACAAAAAATAATCAACATATAAACTATATAATCTCATGCCGGTGTAAATGAAACCATTTAAATTGTTAGAATCTAATCTGATCTGTTCCACTTCCCAAGGCTACCGTGTGATATACACCCCATCCATAGAGGGCAGCAGCACAGAACTGACCCTGCCACACTCAGAGACGTCGGTGACCTTGGTTGACCTTTACCCAGGTGTCCTCTATAACATCAGTATCTACTCTGTGGAGGAGGACCTGGAGAGTGAGCCTATTTTCCTGCAGGTCCACACCATTGGATCGCCTGTCCATGGTACAGTATACACACAGTCCACAAAGACATGACACAGAATACACACTGTGAACAAAGAAATACATAGTTTTTGTACATTTTTGTGTAAATCTACTTTGCGTTGGAATCAAGTGAGATTCATTTTCAGCAGTACCGGTATAGCGATTTGAATAGAACTGTTATAGTATTTATGTCTAAAATGTATTTTAAATAACAATCTAGTTTAATTTCAAGGATGAGATTGAATCGTACTCAAAAAATTTAACGAATTGTAAATGTACTGCAGCCTTAAATGTTGACCGCTAATAACCATAGAACATGCTAATGTATAAGCTAATTATACACGCTGTTAATCAGTCCACCGCTTCCTGTCCACAGAGGAGGTCCCGCCGCCAACCGACCTGCAGTTCTACAACGTTTCGGATGTGAAGATCGGCATGACCTGGTCCGGGCCGCCCAGCGAGGTTACTGCTTACAGGGTGACCTTGTCCCTTGTGTCCCCCGACGGTATGGACCAGAGGCCTCTACACCTGCCCATGTCACCCAATGCATATGCCGAGATCACCCACCTGCAGCCTGGCACTCTGTACCGCTTCTACATCTACGCCATGAATGGCGCAACAGAGAGCAAGCCGCTCGTAGGACAACAGTCTACCAGTACGTATCACTTCAGGGAGCCATGAAAGGGCGTTACAGAGTCCGTAAAGTTGACCGCAAGAGAAAGCTTCATTGAAATAATAAATTGCATGCTATGGTCAAAATCAGCTATTTGGCTGGCTAGGCTATTTATTAGGACCAGGACTGTGGTCTGGTTGTGTGCAGACCCAACAACTGACAACATATTTATGGTTTATCTGGAGCATTCATCTGTAAGCGTGCATACTGGGTGCTTACTGTACATTATCTAGTAGTGTTTTTATTACTTTCCAGGAGCATTAAAGATAGGTCAATTGCATTCATCTTCCTCTCTTTACATTTGTGTGTGCTGAACATTCCAGAACCTGACGCCCCTTCCAGTGTGCGTTTCAACGACGTTGGCTCCGACAGCGCACTGGTCATCTGGGAGGTCCCTCACTCCATAGTCACAAGATACCGGCTCTTCCTGACCATTGAGGGTTCCAGTCCCATCGAGCAGACAATCCCGGGAGGGGTCTCCCAGTATGCCCTACGAGGACTGAGACCAGACACCCAGTACATGGCCTCACTTCATTCTGAGCTGAACAACATGCTCAGTGAGCCGGTCACTGGATATTTCACTACCAGTGAGTATTGGAACAAAAGAAAGAAAGAAAGAAAGATAGAAGACCATCCTAATGTTGCAAGCTGCCCTTCATATCAGTGTGGAAAACCCTCCATTTGAAGTCACTAGTCATGGAAGGGGTGCAAGTACAATAGTTGTCAATCAAATAATTTGCACATTAGCAGGTGATTGGACCACCTTTAGCTAATCATTACAACGAGCGACCACCATCAACCAATCAAAATAAGAAACGTGCGGACGATTTTCTGAATCGTAACACTTAATTAGTGTCGGCACCAACTGAACTGAAATTTAGCACAAACTTAACACATAGAAGCAAGAGGCAGAGCCTGCAATATCAGGATGGTTTAACCAGGCAAATTAATACATTATAATGATATGATTAATAGATTATATGATATGATGGACTGATGCATGGTAAGAAATATTGTCCGTCAGCAACAGATTATAATATAGTCCCACTTTTCTCACAGCTCCTCAAATGGGTAACGCTCCTCCATTCAGCACTGAAATGACCGATACCGCTATTATCATTACCTGGATCCCCAAGGCCAAGTTCACTTACAAGGTGAGAGGACACACTTCCCTGCTTGTACCACACCAGCAAACTAAAGCAGACGAGAATGAGGTAATTTTGTAGGATACTCTGGGTCTTCTCTTTTATAATCTTTAATGAATGTGTCCTGACCTCTCCAGCTGTCCGTTCTTCCTGGTCAAGAAGGCGAGTCTCGCAGAGAAGATGTCTCTGGCACTGGGATTATTTCCATCAGTGGCCTAACACCTGGAACACAGTACACCTACAGTGTTCAGCCCATGTTCTACGGCCGTAACCGCGGTGACGCCGTTACGCGCAACGTCATCACTTGTGTGTATTTTCCCCCCTTAAATTATTAAAAATAACAATGTATAATTTCTAACATACATAATAATATTTGCTATGATAATAAAACACAACTGCCATAATGATAAAAAATGGAAAAAACGATTTCAATGTTATACTTCTAACCATCACTCACCGCTGATACATCTGTACCAGCGGCGAGTGTTGACATGGACACAACTATGGTGCTAACTTCATGGTGAACTGTCTTCTAACTTGCAGCCCTGTCTCCTCCAACTGACCTGAGCCTAAAGTATAACCCCGACAGTGGAGAGCTGACTGCTCATTGGGTAGGAGCCACAACGGCAGGTAAATATTGACTGTGCTCCCCACTCACTGCTAGAACATTGACGTCCGTGATACACCGAGTCTAGACCTTGGCATTCTGTGTTATTTTGTCAGCACAAGTGTATTTTTCCTGGTAGCCTAAAGCAAAAGTGACGATGTTACATCGTTAAAAGGTCATTTCAATAGTGAAATTACCACTATTTGAATCGTGTTATATTACAGATGTTTTACCGTAGTCTTTTTTATGTAGCTATTAACTTATACATTGTTTAAACAGCGTGCCTACATTCAGAGTTAACAAATGTGGTTTTAAAATATCTATCTGTGGATTTCTCATTTTATGTCATCCCGCCTCATCGCTCATGTTTCCCCTCTCCTGACACCTACCTGAAGGCATTAGCGGCTACAGAATCAGCTGGGTGCCGAACAGTGGCCAGCGAGGGAGTTCCTGGGAGGGCTATGCCCAGCCTGAGGTGACCTCATACAGACTGGACAACATGATTCCAGGAGTTCAGTACAACGTCAGCGTTTTCACTGTCAAAGGCAGCGTAGAAAGTGCTCCTGTTTCCACCGTTGTCACTCCAGGTATGCTCAATTACTGTACATTTAACCTCTCACAAGAGTGTGCGTGGTAGGTTACACACTATATGCGTACAGTAGGGGGTGAAGTGAACAGGAACAGATGGGTTGGAGGCAAAGTGGATCTGATTCCATTATTTTCACATCATAATATTTTTATATAGCATCATCTTGCTGGCATCACCATACAATATTACCCTTGAAATGCTAGTTGGCTGGGATGCTATAATTGTCCTACTAACATGGTCCTTGTCTGAACGTGATTCTCTTGGCTGTCCATGTTTAGTTTGTCTTGTCATCATTTGCATGCAGACAATGGCATTGTTAATCTAATCAGAAAGATAATTGAATTTAAAGTAAATCGTTTTTTTTTATATTTTGTCCAAAATCATCAATTTGAAAGTGTTATTTATTTTAATTTATTTTGAAATCCTGTTGATTGCAATTATTTATCTATAATAGTAATTTGTGTTATCCCAGCATGGCTACTGTACATTTACATGTTTTTTTCTGATCTTTGAATGATACACTGTATGAAATGCTTGTAATTCTGTTGTCTTAATTTTGCCTGCGCATTTGCATGCTTACAAACCATTTCAGAAATTCCTCCTCCGAGCAGAATTGACTTTGTGAATATAACTGATACCACCATTGGCCTGCGTTGGATTCCTTTGAACTATCCGACTATTACTGGTTACCGGATTACGGTGGTAACAACAGGCGAGAGCCTGCCGATAGTCCACGACATGGTGGATGCGTCTGCTGGTTATTATACAGTTCGTGGTTTGGAGCCAGGCGTGGATTATGACATCAGCATCATCACTGTCACAGAGGAAGGAGAAAGCGAGCCAACCACATACACAAAGCACACAGAGTCTGGTGATTTATCTCCCATTTGTTAACAAAGGCCATAGGCTAAAGGCTAAGGGTGAACGGCTATAGGCTAAGGGCTAAGACACATGAGAAAGATTAAAGTGTTTATTGAAAACAAAAAATAGGCATTCCCATTCAGTTATTATTGTAATATTGTAATACATTTTTTCACTTCACACATATTGCCGTTCGTATTACAGTGGAGGCCATTTATAAATGGAATGGAATGTCGTTATATAGATGTTATATAATGTATTGTCATCCAAATGCTTCAATTGATCACATGGCTTTCACTAAAGAAACAGCTTCTGTTTGCAGCCCTTCAATCCCCCACTGACTTGAGCTTCGGAGGCGAAGGCCCTGATCACATAAGGGTGACCTGGAGGGTCCCTGAGGCCATTCTAAGGGACATTACACGCTTTGTCCTCCGCTACCACCCAACCAGTAGTGACAATGACGTCAAGGAGGTGAACGTGGGCGGAGCCACCAGCACGTACCTGCTGCAGCGTAAGCCGTGGTCACCTCCACCGCACCATGGGGAGATTATGCCTTGCTTTTATGGTGATGCTAACCATTTGTTCCCTCCTGGCTGGGTTCCATGCAGACCTCCTTCCTGACACAGAATACCGCATCAGCCTTACATGTGTGTATGGAGAAAGAGAGAGTGCGCCGATCGCAGACACATATAGGACTAGTGAGTATATGAGAACAATAATGGGCTTTAGTGAACAAACACCATTTTGACTAAATTAACTAATGGTGACGTACCACACCTCCCCGTCCAATGCTAGCTCTGGACTCCCCTACTGGCCTGGACTTCACAGAAATCAAGACCAAGTCCTTCAGGGTCCATTGGCAGCCCCCGATAGCTCTGATTACTGGCTACCGCCTCCGCTACCAAATGATCAGCGGCGGGCGGGCAAAGGAAGAGAGACTTCCTCCGACCAGAACACACTACACCTTGACGGAGCTCGAACCAGAGACCGAGTACAGCGTCTATGTTATTGCTGTGAACGGCAGACGGGAAAGCCAACCTCTGACCGGCAGCCAGGCGACCAGTGAGTATTTGATGAGTCTTACATACATAAACAGCAAACTGTTTATGTATGTAAACACAGCTAAGATTGAAGGGAAGCTTGTGAGGGTTAGAACATGTGTGTTGAGAGGCGCGCCACTCACTCAAGCATTATTCCGGAACCATCCGGACTAATGCTTTCAGTGTTTCCAGCGTGGTTCTTGGTGCTAACCTCTACTCCTCCATGTCACAGTCTCTGACACTCCCACTGACCTGAGGGTTGCTACATCCACTCCCACAAGCATCACGATCCACTGGGAAGCACCCTCTGTCATAGTGAGGTACTACAAGATCACCTATGGAGAAGGTATGTTTGGTTGGTTTTGCTCTGGATTCAGGCTTTGAGCTTTTCTTTGTGTTCGAACATACTTCTCTATTCTTTCTTAGCTGGAGAGACTCCAAAAGAGTTAACCATTTCTGGCACTGAGACCACTGCAACCATCAGAGACCTGAATCCTGGTACAGATTACACCATAACAGTGTATGCTGCCAGCGGAAGAGGGGACAACCCTATCACGAGCACTCCAGTCTACATCACATACAAGACTGGTATGGGAACCTTGTGAAAGAGTTGCAGAATACATTACATTAGAGCTCACAGAATGTGCATTCTGTTCTTACCTATTGCATCTTAACCGTCCTGGAGGGGTGGATTCCTCCCTCTGTGGTCCCTTCCCAAGGTTTCTTTATTCTTCCTCTGTGGGGTTTTTCCATTAAAAGGAGCAGTTTATGCGGGTGCTGTTTGTTTCCATGTGAAATATAGGCTGTACAGCCCTTTGAGACTGCAATGTGATTATGGGCTATAGAACTAAACTTGATTTGAATTACTGCAGACATGGAATCCCCCCGTGACATGAAGGTGACTGATGTGAGATACAACACCATCACCGTACGTTGGTCCCCTGCAAATGGCCCCATCAGAGGCTACAGAGTCACCGGTGTCCCCAAGAACGGTGTGGGACCTTCCTTCTCGGAGGTGGTGGCCCCCGGTACGATAAGCAGAGATAAAGATATGAATGCTCAATAAAATACAAATGTTTCACAGTTTCAGGTTAGATTTTTTCAACACACACAGAGACCAGTAAGATAGCGAAATGCGATGAGAGATCGGGTGAATTTGACTAAATGTGTATTAGTGTGCAATAGCTGACTTTACCTTTAAACTCCTCCTCTCTCCCAATGCAGACCAGAGAGAGCTCACTTTCACGGGCTTGATGCCCACTGTGGAGTATGTCCTGAGCGTCTACGCCTTGGGAACTGATGGAGAGCCTTCTTCCCCAGTGGTGGAGAATGCTATTACAGGTTGGTGTGATAGACAAACTATTCACTAACTCTAACTAAGCCTTTTGTAGTAACAGCCAACGATGAACAATAGAGATATGGATTAAGGATGATAACATTTCATTAGAAAGTTGAAACACAACGTTTTCCTTTTATGCAGCAATGGACCGCCCTAAATCCCTGACCTTCTCTGATGTTGGTACGAGCTACATGAGGATCGCGTGGGAGAGCCCAGATAGCACGACATCGATGTACAAAATAATTTATTCCAGCCTGGAGACACCGGAGTACGAGATGCAGGAACCATCTAGAGGTGACCAAAACACAGTGATTCTGAGGGGCCTTCAGCCTGGTACAGAATACACCGTTCAAGTCATCGCCCTCAACGGACACACTCGCAGCACACCGCTGGTGGGGAACCAGGCCACAGGTAGGGGGCGCACTTCTAGAATTTGTGGTCAATTTTGGACTATTGCGCTCTAGCGCATTAATCTATATGGTCGCGTTTTGGATGTCATGATGGCGTTTGGGGAAAATAATCCTTTGTATTTAGGGTACGTGACTAACCAGACACTGTCCTGTCAACTTTTCATATTTTTGTTCTCAAGCACACACTTGAGACCGTCACAGAAAGCTAGTCATAATCTCTGTCTTATGTATTCTAAACTGACCACAGCAATATTGAATTGTATTGTATAATTTATTAAGAATACTTGATTATGGTGGGAAACAGTTCTTCATGTTGCATGACCATAATATTATTTAAATCCTGAGCTCCTAAATATATAAAGTTCTGCGTTAGCCGATAGTTCAGTAACCAATTACAGTTTATGCACAAACCACAGAAGAGGAAACATTGGTTTATTGATGGGCAGTAATAATCTCAAACTATTTTTCCCTTTCGCTGTTCAGTCATGCCTGCTCCAACCAATCTGGACATCTCAGATATTGGTTCATCATCCTTCACTGTGTCATGGCGTGCACCTAGCGCACGTCTGACTGGTTACCGTGTGGTCGTCAGCCCGAAGAACACCAACGGTCCCGCCAAGGAGATGGAACTTGCTCCTAATACCAACCGCGTGTTTGTACCAGAACTAATTGTAAGTAAGGCTCTTCCCAGACTGTAGTTCAGTGGAAACTGTTGGTGTTTTCAGCCACATGAACACTAAGTCTTTGTTTGTGTACTGTACTGTTAGGCGTCAACAACGTATCAGGTATATGTTTACGCCCTTAAGAACTCAGTCACCAGTAGACCATTGGCGGGAGAAGCCACAACACAGGAGGGTAAGCAGTGACCCCCACCCCCTTCCCCACATACACAGTACACACACATACACACACACACACACACGCGCACGGTCACTTTATTAGGTACACCATAAACGTTCCATGGTTGAGCTTGAACCAGCTTGAACCAGACCGGCCATTCTCCGCTGGCCTCGCTCATTTATGACTCATGTTGTCTCGCACAACTGGCTTTTAATGGGTGCTCTTTCTCTGCACCATTATCTGTGCATTCTACACAGACTGATCAAGAAGATCAGCAGTTTCTGAGATGCCTCACTGTCTTGCACCAGCAGTCATCCCACCGACACTAATCACTTTTTGTCACCATTCTGATATCTGCCCTGAACAATTTGCCTCTTGGCCTGGTCTACATCCTTAAACACAATGAGCTGCTTCCACAAATCACTGATATTTGCATAAACAGGTGTATGTTTATGTATACCTGTTACTATACACTGTAATCGTCCTCCTTCTTGGGCCCTTCGTGCAGATGTCAGCCCCGCCAAACGCATGCGTGTCAGCCAGCTGAAGGACACCTCTGTCACGCTGGCGTGGCGCAACAAGGAGGAGACCATCACGGGCTTCCTCCTGGAGGCCACGCCCCAGGGAGGTTCACGGCCCACGATCAGAGAAACCATCCCTGGAGACCGCCGTGAATACACACTCACAGGTACACAGGAACACTGGCTGTTAAAGTAGGATGCGTTCAGAAATGTGGAATTGTGTAATTGAACTTGTGAAACTTGTTGTATTGTCTTGTAATTTCTAGTGTATACTGTATATTTGCATGTGTTGTAATTCATAGTGTTTATAATTTATATTTGCATGTGTATATTTGCCACACCTATCTCGTGCATACTGTACACAGTACACACAACTTTTTGTGGGTGTCGTGGCTTAAAAAAGACTGCAACAGAACAGTGCTTCGGGGTATGCGCCTGTATGACCATTTAATTTCCTGTTTGGTTTGCCGAAAGGTCTGCAGCCCGGCACCACTTACACCATCGACCTCTACACCTTGAATGACCACACAAAGAGTGCTGCGTTATCCTTTACTGTGACAACAAGTATGTGTACACACACACATACAGACAGACACACACACACACACACACACACACACACACACACACACACACACACACACACACACAGGTGATAATGCAATGCTTTTTTCCCCCTTTTCTCCCTGCAGTCAAAGCCATCGTCCAGGCTCCCACCAACCTCCAGTTCACAGCCGTGACCCCCAGCTCTGTGTCTTTTGCGTGGCAGCCCCCAAACACACGCATCACGGGATACCTCGTGACATACGAGAGCTACGGGCAGCAGCCACGGCCTCTCGCGCCCCAGCCGCACGCGGGCCAGAGTCACGCCACCATCAGCGGCACGTATTTGAGCTAACTGCCCGACGTCTGGCACCCACAGAACCACTTGTTCTGAGTGTGCCTTCTCTATTAGTATAGTTAGTACAGAGGGCTTCAACATCACACGACACATATCATAAAATATTGATTTACTGGGCCAACATTAATGTGTATGGCAGTCTATGTATTAAAGTAGGCCACTAAGTAAGCCATTAAAATAAGTATTGACAGATTTATATATTTATAGCACAGGTTTCTTTTACTTTAATGTATATGTTCTGACATTTAGATTTTTGGATGAAACTAAGTTTGGGATCATAGAATTCAGAGGACCCCCTACAATACCTCTGAGGATCCCCTAGGGGTCCAGGACCCCCTGTTGAAGGCCTCTGTATTAGTAGATCTATATTAGCACATATTGTTTTCGGTGTTTATAGTTGTGGGAAATATTCAAATTTGCTCTATATTGTCAGTGAGTCAACTAATGTCCAAATAACCACTCTCCTTAGGCCTGCGAGGAGCTACACAATACACAATAAAGATTATTGCCCTCCAAAATTCACAGAGAAGCACCCCTCTAGTGGGCAGAATCAGGACTCGTAAGTATTTCATAAACAACACACAAACGCACGCGCGCACACCCGCACACACACACACACACACACTAACGCCTGGCAATAGGGTGGACAGAATTCAAGGACTGGTAAGCGAAACCTTGATTTTGTTTCTCATGCATAAATAAGGTTTTGAATAAGAGTGGCTGTGTGAAATGCTAAATTAAAGGTGTGGCCTTGCATCTCTAAAGACTTTAGGGATTAACCATGCATTTAATCGGTAGCTGGGGGATTGAGAGAAAAGCATCTTTTATTTTGAATGCTATCGGACATCTCATTCAAAATAGCAGTGGTGTGTTTGTAGTAGTATGCATGTCAAACTGGCGTAGCAGTGGAAATGTTGCACTTCCACTGCCCCCACGTGGCTGACATATGCTACTGCAGCCTCCTGCCAGTCTAACCAGCTTGCTTCCCTAACCCCCCTCTCTCCCGCATGATAGAGCCAGAGCCCTCGCTGCCACTGCCTCTGCCTCCGCCCGGAGGCTCCGGCGACAGGCTAGATGTCCCCGAGACTGCCGGGGACATCCGCGTCCCGGTAGTGGGCCCCACGGGGAACGACGTGTACAGTGACCGCGGCCAGCGCGTGGAGTACACAGAGCACAACAACAATGGGGGCAGTGGGAACGGTGGTAGCCCACAGGTGCGCGAGCCACTGGTCTTTGTGCCCCTACCCGACAGGGAGGGGCGCAGGGCTCCCTTGGTGACCCTCAACGTTCCCGCCGGCTTTACGTTTGATTTCCCAGGGAACGACACGGGTCTGCCACAGGAGGCGCGGACCCAGACCACCATCTCCTGGATACCATACAGCCAGAGCTCCGGCTACCTGGTCTCCTGCAGCCCACTGAGTCCAATGAATGAGAAGATGTTCCAGGTAGGACAAAACAGGGTTTATATGACCTCTGGCTTCGTGTAGGGCTTTTGATGCGGAACGCAGCCACATGACTCGCTCAATCACTGTGTCGGTGTCTTAAGATGCGTCTGCCCAGCACCGCCAGGAGTGCTACGCTGATTGGCCTGACCTCCGGAGCGTCCTACAATGTGATCGTGGAGGCCCTAAAGGGGGCGCTAAAGCATAAGATTCTTGAAGAGATCGTCACAGCTGGGAACAGTGGTAGGCAATGTCTTTCTTTTCCTCCTGGGATGTCCCAAAACGGTTTGAAGTAGCAGTGGAATTGCTTGCCTCAATAAACTCTCCCTTCTGTCTCAGTGCAAGAAGGGGCGGTGGCTACGGAGGACTCGTGTTACGACACCTTCACGGCTACCTATCACAGCGTTGGTGCTGAATGGGAGCGCATGTCAGAGACAGGTTTCAAGTTGTGGTGCAGGTGCCTTGGACTTGGAAGCGGACACTTTAGATGCGACTCCTCCAGTAAGATGTTTGGAAATGCACCTACTAAATAATAATAGTAGTAAAAAGTCAATAAAAAAGACAAGCATTTTAATTCTTCTGCTATTTTGTCATCAGAGTGGTGCCATGACAATGGCTTCAACTATCGTATTGGGGAGAAGTGGGACCGGCAGCTGGAAAACGGACACATGATGAGTTGTACTTGTCTCGGTAATGGCAAGGGAGAGTTCAAGTGTGAACCACGTAAGTGCCTGTTAACCCCCGCACTGGTCAATTCTGCTGCATCGGTAGTCAATCTGGAGTCGGGCGCTGCACAGTGGCTGCCCACTGCTCCCTTGAGGGATGGGGTTAAACGCAGAGGATCCGTTTCTGTATGTGACAATAAAGCACCTTTACCTTGTAATTAATTAACGCACGCCATTGTAGATGCCTCTGTGTGCTACGATGAAGGGAAGACCTACCAGGTGGGACATCAGTGGCAGAAGGAGTATCTAGGTGCTATCTGTAGCTGCACATGCTATGGAGGACAAAAGGTGATACACGTCGTCCTGTATTAATTTTGCTTGCCAACAATTGTACAGGCACGTAGTGTTGCCGTTTGTGGGGGAAGTAGGCCTACAGTACAATGTTTTCATGCGTGTGGTGTTGACAGGGTTGGCGCTGTGAGAAATGTCACAAGCCAGGTGCGGGAGTTGATGCCAGCTTACTGCACCCCGTCACGTTAAGAGAAAGCACATTACACAAAATGGTGGGTCCCATACCATTTTTGTTTAAGAGTTTGATGAAATACACAAATGTCTCATTTCATTTTCATCCTTGTGTTCTATATAAATACAATTAAAATTTCCCCTGGACAGAAAATCGAGTGCCCCATCGAGTGCTTGCGTCCCGCGCTGCTGGCCGATGCAGTGCAGAACCCCGGGGAGTAAATGTTCAACCTAATTGGATCCTTCCTAACACCCACCCACAATTTCTGCCTTGTCCCTACAGGAGGTGCCTTTCTGATTTTAACACTTACACGGTTCTACTGCTACCAATCAGACATTACTTGATTGGAACGTATAAATTATCAGATCAGTTTAAATGTAGCTTTCTCCTTGTTAAGTTTGACCTTTAGACCTCTTCGAGATTCAGACTTGAGTAAATTTACTAAATTACCACAAACCATTTCATCTTCCTAATCAAAGTTCCATTTGGAAATAATGCACTGCGTTACAAGAATGTCAATTTAGAAGACTTGCTATTAGTTTTGATTTTGTAGTATCTACTATTGTCTCTAATTGTAGCACTGTATGTTTGACACTTCAGTCACCTCACCTTTTAAGTTATCTTTCCAGTCACACTTGAGTGAATGCTTTAACTGGGGTATGTGGATTTATACTGTCTATTTTTGTATCTTTTGTGCCAAATTTGTTGCCAACAGTTGACAATGAAACATGTATTTTAATAAAGCTGAAGAGTGCCCATTATTGGTCTGAACTAATACTTGGTTAATGATTATACTCTATTTTTAGGTAGATTTTTGCTACAGCACTATTGCCAAATTGTATTGCATAAGCATGTTCCCAAGCCTCATAAAATGTGTTTTACAATTGCATTACACTAAATAGTGTAACTTTCAGTTGTAAATGAGGACAGACTAAATAAATGTTTAAACAGCAGAAAAACATAGTTTAATGTTGCAACATGAATTGACATTGAAATCGTAAACACCACTCCATCTTACATGAGCGTTTGCCTGGTTGGGAATGTAACTAGTGTGCAGTAAGTTAGTACAGCTGTGACCTCTGTAAGCCTTGTGCACTACCCAACAGGGAAGGAATGTCAGCACGTAAAGCTGAAATGCAAACTTAAAGCGCTTTCCTAACAATGCCTAATGTTAGACGCAGCAGCAGGACTGGGAAATGTAGTTCCAGGGGAGAAGGCAGATGAGCGCTGATGCTCAGTGGTGGAAGAGACGCAGATTGGTGTGCACCAGTGCGATGCCCTGCTCGTTACAGGCGTTGATCACAACCTGGTCAGCTGTAGAGCCTGCGGGCGCTGCGATGTACTCAACACCACTCTACAGAGAGATTACACACACACACGAAGGAAACGTACAGTAGTGTTATATAACTGGTACACAGGCCTCACTAGTTAACATACTGTGAATGCCACTATGTTTGCTCCTGTAGGGGGCAGCAAAAGAGAGCAGTCAGCAATTTTTGAGGAAAGGGGAGAAAGATAAAGTAGTGGTTTTAACCCAAATAGCAATTGTGGGCACAAACTTGAGAGGTGTCCTTTTAAGCAGCCTATAGAGTACCTAGGCTGGTGCATACTTTACAGTCCATTCTGAAGCACTAAACAGCATGATGATGCGCAACGTATGCTTTTATTACTTAATCATGTATTACCGATGACTGAAGACCAAATTGTTATATAGCTTGTTAACCACAGGGCAACAAGCACAATGGACAGACAGTAAGAGGCCTGAATGTGCTGCCTACCATTTTGGCACGGTCCACATTATCTCTGAAGGGGAAGAAGGCATCCGAGCTCAGCGCCACAGCCTGGAGGGAACTGAGCCAGTCCTTCTTCTCAGTCTCTGACAGGGGCTCAGGGACCTCCTCGAACACAGACTTCCACGCCGCGAGGTCAGGCCCCTGCAACACAGTACAGATGTCCGTCAAGTCAGTTTATTAATAAAGCATATTTAAAAGATGTACACAACAATGAATAAATACTTAAGAACAACACACGCCAAACAAGACAGTTTCAGCATAGTGTCCCAGAACTTACTGGAACGCTAAACAGTACATCTGTGTTTTTAAGAAGAGATCCATCCATCCATCCATGTATATCCCATTCTAATGGCTAGGAAGACGTTACAAGCAGTCAGGTGTATGTATAAATAAAACCCCTCACCTCTCCGATGGTTCCACTGACGTACTGGTCGATGGCGTTGGCCATCTCGGCCCGCTTCACGCCGCTGCGGAACTTCATGGCAAGGACACGCGGGTTGTGCCTCAGCCACCAGTTATCGGCTTTGTCGCCCGCGAGACGCGTGCAGTGGATGCGAGACTGCTGGCCGGCGCCGATTCCAATAACCTGTTGACGCACACAGCCATCAATGCAGATGTCAACACAGCTTCCCCTTCTACTCCCTGTGCTCCCACAGCAACGGTACCTGCCCATCCTTGGCATAGCACACTGAGTTGGACTGGGTGTACTTGACCGCAATGGTTGCCACGATGAGGTCACGAACAGCATTGTCTGAGAGCTGGCACACACACACAAAGAATAAGAAAAACTTTTAGACGCATCACCTTAAAAACTGCTGTTTTGCAGTTAACATAATGAAGGGTTGAACATTTGACATGCGTCTTGCGTGCTACATTTAAAAACACTTTGAAAGGTGACTCACCGAGCCTCTGGAAACAACATTGCTGAACAGTGCCTTGTCGATGAGCGCTCCGTTCCGCTTCTGCTTCAGGTAGAGACCGAACAACACTCTCACCTCAGGCTCGTCGGGCTCATAGTCTGCATCCATCTGGAGACATTGTGGTTATGGAACCCATTCATTAACGGCCCAAGCTCAGTTCTAGTGTTAAAATAGGCTACGCGGCTTCAGTTCACCTCAAGCACACAGTAGTTGCCATTTTTCTTCTTGGAGAGGATCTTTAGAGCCTCTGCTTCATAACCGGGAGCAATGATGCCATCAGAAACCTGAGAGATAACACAAAATAATAATAAATAAAAAACCATCACAGGTTCTGACTTGCATATCAGTTCATCCAGCAGAGCGTACCAGTCGCTTTCCATTCACCATGCTAGCAGAATTGAGAAGGTAGAAGAACCTACCTCTCTTGAAATGATCTTGGCTGTGGGGACGTCGCACACATCCGACAGGGCAATGAAGTCCCCGAATGAGGACATTCTGTCCGAACCTACAGAGCACACGAAGAAGGCTTAAAAGATAAATGACGGCGTTGACGCGGCTCCTCCGGTAAACGTAAAACCCACAAGGGACCCCACATGAAGTACAGTCTTTCACAGTGACGTCCCAAAAAAAAAAAAAAAGAAAAAAAAAAATAGAGTGAGGTGTAGCACATCATAAATTAAGGAAAGAATATATTAAAGCACTTAAATGGTCACAAAGTGTTGTTCTTGAGTGTCCCGGGTCAAATTTTCTGACCTCTAGCCCTGGCATAGGCTGTGGCCAGAGGGGTGAGATCCTTCAGCATGTCGTTCACCATGCACACTTTGGCTTCCTCCTCGCTCAGAGGAACACCAACTGCAGCTCCTGAACAATAGAGAGAACCATTGAAGCATGCTGTGTGTATGGCAGCCTTATAAGCGCAGGTCGAACGACCCGCTCTCTCACCGGCAGGACTGACGTGCTTGAAGGAGGTGGCGGCAGCCATCCCCAGGGCGCTCTTCAGCTCTCTAACCAACTGCCACGCATTCAGGGCATCACACAGGTTGATGAAGCCAGGAGAACCCTTGACGACTGGTAGCAAGCAGACAAGAGGAAAATACATTTAAATCACACAAGAGCAAACACATTGATTTGTTCAGATTAGGAAAGGGTCCCCTGACAAATAAGATATTTACAGTCTAGTTTAGTAATTGGTACATTCCAGTACTTTATCAAAAATATTTGTCTCATCAACTGTATGGGAATTCATTAACCACCAAGTATGTTATGGTCGGGGGAGGCTGTAATGCGGAGCAGTGGCTCTAAAACGGGAGTTAGCACCCCACCTGTATTAAGAGACATGAATCCAGATGTACTACCTTACACTGAGCAGCAGGTCAACTGTACCTCTGAGTGGGAGGGAAGGCTGCAGGGTGTAGAGCTGGGCGGGTGCCTGGTGGGGGTTCATGCCGTAGCGCAGGGGCAGCTGGGAAACACCGCGGCTGTACTGACCACGGAAGTAGTCTGATATGGCCTCGTCATACTGCGCAGTGTGTGTGAAAGCCTGGGTGGGAACAGTGAATGTGCACCGAACAGGGGAAAAGTGTTTTAATAAAAAGAAAATGTATATATTACTACAACTTTTTTGTCTTGCCTGTAGAGCATACAAAAACACTGAATCATTTTCAATGCGGTGCAACAAATCACAAAACTCACGGATCAGCAGACTGTATGTTTTTATTTAATCATACTGAACTTTAATGGACTTTGTAGCATGTAGCATGTAGATCTGCAGGAAATGTTTGTGTTGCGTGGCAACAGTTTAGTCCCATGTTGGCTCAGCCAAATATATTAAATAATCAAAAATTCTTAAAATCGGACACCTTTTATGCCTACTCTTAACAAGTAAATGGCGTTTGTATAATTGTTAAAAAGCAATATCACACGTGAGGTTGTGATGTTGCGGCAGAGCTCCAAAGTCTGAGAAAACAGGCATGCTGATTTTCAGCATAGCTTGTAGCAGCGCCACTCGAGCACAGTGAACACCAAGCCGTTTAATTCTCCGCATTGGTATCGGCGGGGCAGGTAAAAGCCACGGCAATCCTTGCAGCGTGCGAAGCACGGCAGAAAAAAGACAACTGAAAAAGCTGGCACTTTAGCTCCAAGTACGTGCGTAGGCCCATCTGTTATTTTGTCTTTTTTCCCCTCAAAGCGAGCCGCCGATTTGATTCACACCCAAATCATGTGAAAACTCAACATTCAGCGCTTCAAAACGTGTTTATTAACTGCACCTGGAGATTCATTCAGTAGAGATAATTATATTCACACAATGATTGTTAACTTTGTGATCCGCAGTTCACATGCGTGCCGAACCGTGGGGAGTGATCCGAACGGGTCACGGATCAACTACGATCCGTTACGCCACCATTTACAATGCATCACTCCCATGGAACTATAGAACAACCAATAACCCTGACGCTCTTTACTTCCAGTGAGGCACTCAGAACATCTACTCAGCCTAGCTGGCTGGGGTCAACTAATCTGGCAATAGTGTAAAGGTTGGAAGGAATGAGATAACCCAACCAAAACATACTGTTTCAACACTTGTGATAGAACCCCTGGACTTTGTCTTATACTGACCCCACATTTAAAAAAGGAGACGTAAACAATTGTAATCCAATACAATCCGTCACTCAGTAAATATCTCCTTACAGTCTGATAACGTTCTGTGTGCACGTTGAAAAGAAATCAGGTGTTCCTACACAGCCCTAGCTATTTAAATGGAAAACAAAGTGATGTAGACTGCACCACACAATACTCTTTCAGCATTGGCAGACTATTTCCAAATACACTATAGTGTACCTGCATAAGTTAATTAATGTTTTCCCTCCAATTGACATTAAATCCAGTCACTTAAGGTATAGTCAGCTATTGCAAGCTAATACACTTGTCAAATGTATAAAATGTCTCCTCGCATTTAACCATCTTAACATTCTCTGCACATGTTAAATACATTAAAAAAAATTGAAAGCCCAAGTAAATAGGAACATAAAAAAGTGGCAAACACCACTCACAACAACAAAGCCATAATATTACCAGAGGACAAAGCTTCAATGTGTGAATTAGTTAGCAAGCATTTGAGAATGACTAACCCTGCTTTTAAGCAGTTAGAGTAATTAGGCAACACTTTCTCCGGGAAGCATCACCTTATCGTGGTGGAGAGGTTTGGGTGCCCCCATGAACCTGAGGGCTGTGTTGTCTGGAGCCTTGTGCTCATGGTAGGGTCTCCCAAGGCAAAGTGGTCTCAGGGGAGGGGCCAGACTAAGAATGGTTCAGAAGACCCCCATGAAGAA
>JAODTR010011283.1:10000-28608 GCA_025399935.1 Amblyopsis rosae | reverse complement strand
TTTTCTATGTAAAGCATATAACATTGTCATATAAAATGGAATATACTGTTGTCTAATTAAAGTGTTGTTAAAACTCAAAACTCTCTCTCTCTCTCTCTCTCTCTCTCTCTTTCTCTCCTTCCCCTATCTCTCTCTCTCATATGAAGAGGAAGAGCATATAGGGTAGGATAGGCGTGTGGTTAAGCGGGCTGGCTGGGCGCTCGTTAATGGGTGGTTATGCAACAGAGACACATGGTCACTGTGACTGTGATTGAACTCACAGTTCACCCACCCTGTCGCTGTTGGGGGTGGGGAGTGGTAGCTCTCCACTGTGTGTGTGTGTGTGTGTGGTCAGATGTTCTTGACACACCACCACAAACATCTGTATATCAAAAGAGCTCTCAGCTGGAGAGCGAAGGGAAAGCGATAGAGGGCGGCTGACTTGTCGGTGAAAGCGACAGTGTCTCCAACTGGGACTGTGTGTGTGTTTGTGATTGTGTGACTTGTGTGTGACTGGGTTGTCTGCCTCCTACACAATGACTCACATTATATTCTGTCAGCCCAGTGTCGTTCTCATACACACTGTTATATCTCTTCTCTTCTCCTTCTCTCGTCTCGTCTCTTAAGTTAGCAGCTACGTGGCAAACATTAGGGCCTCTCTACTGGGTGTGCAGCCTGCTGGCCACGAGCCCACACACACACACACAGCCAGCCCTGAGCAGTCCAGCTGCAGCAGAGAGGGGAATACTCAGTGGCAGATGTTAGCAGCTATCCATGCTAGCGTGTAGCTAGCAGCTAGAGCAGACCTTCCTCAGTCTATGTGCCAGTGTTGCTTTTGTTTTATTTTGACATGGCAGGAAATGTTGAGCCAAGCGCCTTCTCCTGACCTTTAACCTCTGTTCATGTATGTCTGTCCTCTCTCGCTCTCTTGCCTCTATCCACTGGGTCTGTCATGTGCATGAGGAATTGATTTGTGTGTGTGACATATACATCTGCCAGTACACACACATTATTGCTTATATGATCGGCCAAGGGACTAAGTGCCTGCGCATGCGCAACACATGTGCATGCACACACACACACAGTTGTTGTGGAATTTTGGGGGAAAGTCCCTGCTAATATACTGTAGGACTTGGTATCTTATCTATCTTTCTTTCCACTGAAATTCACAAGAGTTCTCTCCTCTCCTCTCCTCTCCTCTCTTCTCCTCTCCTCTATTCTGTCTAAATATGCATAATGTTCACAACAATACAGAGTTTGTGTGTGTATGTGTGTGTGGTGTATATTATGTTGCAGAGGGGTCCGGTCCGCTGAATTTCCTTATATTTAAATGTACGCTGAATGAGATATTTCTGCTCATTGCCTTATCATATATGAGACATTATGAAAGCTTTTATAAATGTTAATGCTGCCCTGTGTATTAGCTTTGATATTTAGCAGCCCCTGGACACAAGGACACAAATGTAATCCATGCCCTACAGGAAATGATGTTGCACTACAATCTACAGTAGCACAGGCACACGATTAAGACAAATGACTGGATTAATCCGCCTACTGCCACAGATACCTGACCCAGCGTTTTAGCGCGACATCGACCTGATACCGATACGGATACGCATTATGTGATCGGTGCCTCCCTGCAATTAGCCTCTCTCTCACGCACGCACTCAAAGACAGGCCAATGTGTGCCAGTGTAAAACAACCTTTTCCACCTCATGTTCACAGGAAAACTGACTCCTCTCTTGCCCAGCTCTCTCTCTCTCTCTCTCTCTCTCTCTCTCTATCTATCCCTCTCTCTTACTCTCTCTCTCTCTCTCTATCTATCCCTCTCTCTTACTCTCTCACTCTCTCTGGCTCTCTCTCTCTCTCCCTCTTTCTCCCTCTCCCTCTCCCTCCCTTTCACTCCCTCTCTCCCTCTCCCCCCCTCTCTCTCTCTCTATCTCTCTCTCTCTCTGTCTCTCACATACACACAAACACACACACACGTTTCTTCTTTTCTCTCTTCTCCCTCCCTTTACTGTCTCTCTCTGTCTCCCTCCCTGTGACCCTGTTTTGTATATTCTGCTGTGTTGAGGGTGTTGTCCTGGCCGTGTGTGTGTGTGTGTATGCGTGCGTGTGTGTGTGTGTGCGGAAGCATGTTATAGTGTGCCGTTACGTAACTGCAGTTGTTCCCTGGGAATGAGCCGCGTTGAGTTCTACTTTTCTTCCCTCTCACCCTGTGGCAGCCAATGAGGTGCCAGCGGGCCCACCCGTCGGCCAATGGGAGAAGGGAAGTGTGTTTTGACAGGGCAGTGGAATGCGAAGAGGGCGGAGACTTTCCAGGAAGTGGATGGCAGTGCAGGGAGGCACAAGCTGACCTCTTATACGCTGGCTGGGAGAAGTCTTAAGTCTATATTTATGGCTCGCCAAAAGACTACAAACCATATGTGTGTGCGTGCATGCATGTATATGTGTGTGTGTGTGTGTGTGTGTGTGCGAGTGTGCATGTATGTGCGTGTATGTGCATGTATGAGCGCTTTAGAGCGTTTGTAGAATGCCTAGGTGCAATAAAAGGAAGATCAAAGTGGAAGCCATTGGCAGAGTAGTTTAGGAGGAGGAGCATTAGCTTGGTTGCATTTTTAACTATGTATTTAAGTATTTGAATTACATATTTATATGTAAATGAGCTTTTAGGCTGAGATGGGCAGACTTGAATCGAGTGAAAGCCACAACGACAGATGCAAAAAGTGGTAATCAGATTAAATGAATGGTTATCATCTGCTTCTGGCCTCTTCAGGAACTTCCTTCTTTTCCTGGAAGGCATGCATGAGATGGACGGTGGTGTAGATGGCTGGGTGACTGTATGGATGAATGGATGGGTGAATATATTAGAGGGGAAAAAGGTTTTGCCCCAGGTGCTCATATTGTGGCTGTCGAGTGGGTGAGCGAGAGATAAGTGCTGATCTTGTTCTATAGCGGGCTGGGTCCTGACTTGTAGAATTCCCAGCAGTTTGGGTAAACTGGGAGAATGGTTAGTGAGCTTAGGAAACCCCAAGGGGCTATGAGTTGCTTTTGCCATTTCAAGATTCTGAATGTTTGTCACAATAGTGAGCGTTTATGCGTTGCTCATATGTATTTTATATTGTGGGCGTACAATTCTGGTTAAAAGTGAGCCAATTTCACCAGTATCTCCTTAAGGGGTTTGAGGGAGACCCGGAGTGAATCAACATGTAACCCAGTGGGCAGTAAGCGATGGCTGAGGCAACTGCCTAAATGATGCCTCACACCACCCTGCACCCTCCATACAACCTTGTCCATGCACACATCCATTGCTGTTTTGTTCCCCAACAATGACAAAAACATTTTGAGGAATTTCCTTAGGTCTGTGTTGCAAGGGCTCACAATTCCTCCCAGCTCCACGTACTACTGGAGTTATGTGCACAACGCAGGCAGCCAACCGCAGGGTAACCTTGGAGACTCGTTAGCATTCTGCAGGAGTGTGGAAGAAGTGTTTGCTGGCTTGTGGAATGCGGGGCGTGTCGAGGACAAAACATCAGACACAGTATGAGCTGATGTGACGGTGGCCTGGCTGGAGATTAGATGGGTGGAATTTTATCTGAAAGGCCGGTGATTCCGGATGAATTCAGGATTGGCACTTGATCAAGGCACTTGACTTAATGGAGCCTTTTCAGTGGCCAATCAAAGAAGGGCAAAGTTACACTGGGCTCTGTGCGTATATGCATTGGTGTGTGTATGTGTAATGAATGCAGAAGAATAGCAAAGAAGAATTGCAGTTGCAAATGCATTGCAACTCGGCTTATGTATAAAATATTGAATAAGCATATACAGTATATTTGAATTGGCTTCTGTTTAAATTTGCTTGCTCCTAACTTTGCCGACTAGCCTGCAGACCACCCTGCATGCAAAAGGTCACACATCCCCAGTGTTGCCATGAAATTCCACAAGTCCATTGAGTCTTATCATCGTGCCTTAGAGCAGGGATTCACCCCTCCCTTCTTGGGCCCTGGCATTTGCCTGTTAGAGCCTAAAAAGAATGGTGCTGCTAGTATGTAAAACTGTAATGTGTTGCATTTATAGAGGGGACATACAGTACTATGAGGAACTCAGTTGCTTTGTAGCTTCACTTGGGTATCTGGAGTGCCTACCAACCCACAAATGCTGAAATACATCAACTCAGTCAGTTTATTTGGGCCTGCCTATCTTGAAAATGTGTTTTAGCAAGGTATTCAGATTTTGCTGGCCTGGTGTTGTCAATAGTGAGAACTGCTTCTGCAAATATGCAAGCATTAGATCCTCTAGCTTTAGGCTACACATTTAGGTAAGGGTGTCAACTACTCTCTGGCTGCAGAGAGCATAGAGCATCACTACATCGACCCCCAGCCTCAGAAGGGCTGAGTGGCATGAGCTTGGACGGCAATGTACCTCCATGCAACGTTAGAACATTTTATTGGTGTGTCAGAAATAGTTTTATGATGTTTACGTTACTTGCATGGACTTAAATACCAGAAACTTCACTTTTGATCATTAGTAAAGTACATGAACAGAGACAGCTGCAATTTCTCAAGACACATCTGCTATGGTACATATTCATTAAGGAAATACCACCGTGCTTGTGAATATGACGTTTTGAGCATGTGGCAAGCTTAGTGGAGTCTCCACTGTGTGACAGTGATATAGTAGGCAAAACATTCTGAATCTTGAAATGGCAAAAGCATCCCATAGCCCCTTGGGGTTTCTTAAGCTCTCTAACAATTCTCCCAAAACGTCAAACCCCATACCACCAATATCGTTCCGCAGGTATGACTAACTGGAGTTGAGACAGAGCAACAATAACCCCCTTTACCTCTGTACCTTTAACATAGAACAGAGCCGTGGTCATTTGCATTTTAAGCAACAGGCATTCAAACTGACCACTCTCAACAGGTCTGTTTATATAGGGTTTAGTGCGCTGTTGTACTTAATCCTGGTGGTATTGTGACCGAAGCATGTCACATACTATTCATTAAGACCTCAGGGAACTGTCAACATGGGGAACGGGCAGAATATGTCGCCTTTTAAAGCAAGACAGCCGGTTCTCTAATACCTTCAGAGTTTTAGAGCGAATAGGCAGCCACCTTGTGAAGATGTGGATGTAAAGTTATATGCGTGCTATATATGGACGTTTAAAAAAAGACCCCTTGAGCCCTTACATTAGATGTGGGAGTTTAGAGAAGAGCTTGTTCATACACGGTTTGCAAATGGAGTGTGTGTGTGTGTGTGTGTGTGTGTGTGTGTGTGTGTGTTAGTGAGCATTCCACTCCACCCGTTCGAAGCTCTTCTCTGTAGATGACATATCATTACTGCAATTATAGGGCAAGATGACTATTACCGCACACACACACACACACACACACACACACACACACACACACACGTGCATGGACACTGGTGTTGAATGCTTGCAGGCATGTTCCAGAGTAGGCGCACGTGCATGTACAGTATACAGTGCACATGCCTGACACACACAAACACATGCACACCGGTGATGAATTTCCACGCCAAGCTGCCAGTTGCCAGTGAAAAGCATGTTAATGCTTGTGAGTCCCCCTCTGTCTATCCTCATCACTGTTGTTCTACAGCGTCACACTGGCTGTGTCTCCTGTGAGCACCCACATTGTCTGATTGGAGTTAGCTGCCTGCCTGCCAGCCAACATGGGGACCCTACGTCCCCACTCTGTCTCTCCAAGTGTGTGTGCATGTGTGAGAATGTGTGTGTGTCTCTGCCAGTGTGTGTGCGTGTGTGTGTGTGCGGGTGCGTGTGTGTGTGTGTGTGTACCCTTTAAAGCAAGCACAAGCCCAGCATTCCTCATTGACTTTCTCTCTCCCCCTTCCGCCTCCTTCCGTGGACCTAACCCCCCCTTTCTTTTTCTCTCAGTCACTCTCTCTCTCTCTCTCTCTCTCTCTCTTTCTCTCTCTCTCTCTCACACACATATATACACACACACACACACACTTACATACAAAGGTACTCCTGTGTATTGAGTACCTTTTGAAAATGGAGCAGGGTCTGAATGGGATTGGTGTTGGTGGCAGTTTCCCACCATATTTAACCTGCCCCCCACCCGTCCATCCTTACCTAAACATCTGTGGTGTGTTTGTGTGTACTTGTGTGTTATTTAAATGTTAGCACAGACTAATATTGTCAATAATAACATAATATGACAACATTTCAATCAAATCCCAAAAAGTGTGACATGAGCAACAGCTGTGAGAATGACTGAATAGCACTGTATGCGTTTCTATGCAGAGAAACCTGAGAGCATTCCTTAGTGCCTAAGGCCCCGATCACACAGGGCGCGCTTATCAGCTGCCAAAACGCAAGGCGCTCTGTACTGCCTTTTTTGTTGCAGTACAGTCTGCATAAAAGAGCAGCTTTAGTTTTGAGTTTTTTTTTACTAAAACAATCCTCTAGCATTGAGTCCACTGTGTGTGTGTATGTAGAACTGGCATAGTAGCCAGCTAGCTATAAGCAGCACGCAAAACGCCTTCTGCCAATAGAAAACAATTGAAAAGAGACGCCTCTCGGTGCATAAAGAGCGTCCTGTGTGATCGGGGCCTAACACAGTAGGAAGAAGATGCCTGTACTCCTCTGAGATACCTTTCTTCATTTGTGAATACTTTCCATCCTTCCTTTCTTCAATACATTCCCAAAGCAGCAGGTCACATCCTAACTATAAGTAATCTGTTGTGACACAACTGCCATATTTGAAGACTTTCCTATTTCCTATAGCCATCTAGTTCTTAAGTAATGTGGCAGGCTCAAGCAATTAGGCATCTACTTAAATGAGCAGAAATGTTGTGTTATCTTCTGACACTCTTTGCTACATGCTATGCTAATGCTATGCTACACTAGCCTTATTAGCATTATTTATGGTAAACTGGGTGCTATGTCCAAGATGTATGTGTGTGTGTGTGGCTGTGTGATGGCTGTGTAATGTCTGTCTGGTTCATAGAGGGATGCTTCAGGGAGAATGCAAGCTAGAGAGTTGTGAAGGTCTATAAAGCAATATCCTGTGATTGAATATGTTGATGTGTGTGTGGTTAATGAACACCATTATGAGTAATGAACATTATGCTGTCAGAACTGCTTAGGCATCTTTAGAAATGTGTGTGTGTGTGTGTGTGTGTGTGTGTCAGTTTACAAGACACAATGTCCTGAGTGAGTATGGAAGCTTTTTTCTTAAAATATGCTTTGTGTGAAACAGACTGTAAGGATGACCGTAAGCCTCCATCACATATTATTTATATTTAAAGGTATAGTCAGCTATTGCAAGCTAATTGCATGCTAATACACTTTTACACTTTTTACACTAATACAAATTTAACAAATACTGTATCTCCTCACATTTTGCTATTTTACCGTTCTATGTACGTGTTGAAAAAATAATCCGGTACAGCCCTGGCCCCGTAAATAACAACATATACAAAGTGGCGAACACCGGCGCTCACATCAACAAAGCCATTGCTTCACAATGCGTTTCGATGCGTTGAGCGGCGCTGCTGAGGACCACGGAGCAATGCTGTTTTGGTTTGAGCTCGAAGTTAGCAGGCTTTTCTCGAGAATGACTAACCCTGCCTTTAATGAATTATTCCAAGAACAGACCCATAATTCCCCCTATTGTTTTAATAATTCACTGAGTGAATTGTATGAACTTTAACTGATTAATAATGTTCTGTAGGACATTAATTAATATAGTACAGGTGAATGAATATGGTCAATGTACTGGACTTTCTAGCCTGGTCATCTGTCTATATCTGTGTCAGCAGCCTGTCTGAGTGTACATGTAGCTCTCACACACACACACATCACTTCCACACAATAAATCCTGAACTAGTGAGAGACTGTGTGGTCACTGGTCAGGCTGACCTGTGGATCAGGCCAGAAACATCATGAGAGAATGATGAAAAAGGACGAGGAAAGCCAAATATGTACAGCCTACCATAATGCTCCACAGCTGTTCATTTGAACCATTTGAGGGACGTCTCTAGCATCAGAAGAGCAGCTGAACTATGAGAGGAACAGCTGTATGAGGGTGTGTATATGTGTGTGTGTGTTTTGGGGGGTGGTAGGGGGGCTTTTCTCATGTGCATTGTTGCGTGTTTGTTAACATGTTTGTATGGCATTATTGTAACTATGTGTACTACCAGTGTGTATAAGTGTGTGCCAAAGCCAGTTTGTGTGCCACGTCTGTGTCTCATGTCCGTTCCCATATGTACGGCTTAGTCTGACTCAGCAGCTGGGCTTCACTAATCACAGACTGATTGAAACACCCACGTCATTCACTCATGAACCTTGCTCTGTTAGTGTGTGTGTGTGAGTGTGCCCACCTTAGGTGAGTAGGTAATGCTTATGACATTAGACTAATGTGATAAGCATTACCTACTCACCCTAGACTCCAGGGAACCCCAGCAGTTGATTTCAATGTTTATCTACAGTAAATGATCTGTGTGTGTGTGTGTGTGTGTGTGTGTGTGTGTGTGTGAAAGGCCATACATTTCTAGTGTTACAGGTAGTAGAGTATGGCTTAAGCCCTAATGCGGACCATGCACGCTCCATACGTTTGCTACATTATTCTATTATTATCCCGAGGCCAATTAGCCAAAGCTGTGTTATTTTCCACTTAAGTTGAATGCCCTACCTTGTTTTGGTTTATTTTGGAGTTATGCTCTCTGGTTTTACTGCTATTATTACACAAGCAAGGCAGACATCTCCGGTTTATTCTGCCCGTCTTGAAAGACTGCTGTCAACACAATAGTCCACAAAGTGTCTCTTTTTCATTGTGGCCGTGTGCGTGTCAGAGGTTTTAAGGCATTATTAACAAAGCTGACACCAGGTGTAGGTTCCTTTTTATCGGTTCTGCGGTAGCTATTTCTTTCATTTATACTCCAGACAGGATATTCATTATATTTTATTCTATTTCATAGATTATGTTATTGAAGAGCTTTTAAATTGCCCTTTCTGTCATGCTTTATGTATTTTTGTTGCTTTGCTCATAATTGGTTTGATGAAACTTGACATGTTGTAGAACAAAGCCACGATTGAAATGCAGCAAAAGTTATCAAACGCATTGTTTATTTTAAGGGCTGAAGTTAGACTTTTCTTGGTTTACCTTTCCTTTTTGTATTTGTTCACACTTGTTAGTTGTTCGTTTTTGCTCTTATCAAGTGTACACTGCTGCCTTCGTGTTCATTAATATCATTATCTCGCATCTCGCATTTGCATTTGCATTGTGTATTTGTACAGCTACATGTTTAGCAGAAGTACTTCATAGCTCAAGAGAAAGTTTAGGAACCACAGCTCTCTGTCTGGTTCTCTGCAGTGGCTGTGTGGTATGCTCAGTGTTGAACTGAATGAACTGTATTAACCCTGCGGTGTTGTGCGTGTCATGTGGGTTTTCCACAATGCTGACATGTGCTTTCTCTGTATTTCCAGGTAGGCAGTGCAGTGAATTTCTCCATGAATGTACGTCACAATGATGATGACAGACCCGATTCCACTGGACTTGGCTCCGCCCCCTCTCCTGAACGGGGAGGTCCCTCTCATGCCTCACATGGTTAACGGCGACGCTACACAGCAGGTATAACACACACACACACAAACCAGTCAGACGTGCACAAACCCCTCCCTTTCAGCATTCCTCCATCACCGCTCACATACACAAAGTCCAAACAAAAGCTTGCAACGTCTCCATTGCCGTCATTTGTCACATGTGTTACTGCCACAGGTGATAAACAGCTGCCAAACAGTTACCATACAAGAACAATGCTATATGCTCGTCAGGGGATTTAACTAAGGCACATGCACACTCTCACACTCTCACACACGCACACCTTGTATCCTAGGTAGAGATCTAAGGATTGAGCTGTGGCCTACGGTTGAGATTGTGTTTGAACTGCATGGATTCAAGCGTGGCTCATGGACCACATTATCTTATCAGGTTCAGCAGAGCTAATTTGATCGCCTTCAAAGCCCCCCCCCCCCCCCTTCATCTCTTGTGTGCAGACGAAGGGAAGCGGACAAAGTAATTAAAGGTTTCATGGTTAATTTGACCTGGGCCTTCTCTCTGGTACTGTTGTCATGGATAAATTGCTCCACTGTGTGTGTGTGTGTGTGTGTGTGTGTGTGTGTGCGTGTGCGTGTGTGTGAGAGATGAGTTATGGGGTGCATTTATTTTGTGCCGTCCTCAGCTGGTTCCCTTGCAGCCTGGAGGAAACATGGTGGGAGTGTTTTGGCTGCAACACATAGCAGTTAGGGAGGGTTTTGGCTGTAACACGCAGCAGTTAGGGAGCACTTTTTACTGTAGCACCCTGCAGTTTAAACTTGGTTCCCACTAATGGAGTCAGAGATCCAGACCGATGATTATAGAGATTTGTCTCCATGTGCATCTGTGAGTGTTTTTGTTTGTTTCCTTTGTGAGTGATTGTGTATGTGTGCAAGCAAGCTTGGGTTAGCAAATCTATCTGGATGTGTTTTTCTGTGTTTTTTCATTGCTTCCTGTTTACCTGTGTGTGCGTGTGTGTGCGTGTGTGTGTGCGTGTGTGTGTGCGTGTGTGTGTGTGTGTGCGTGTGTGCGTGTGTGTGTCTTTCAGTGTGCATGTACAGGCATGGCAGAGTAGCCTGTATACATTTACATGGGCGCGCACACACGCACACACACGCACACACACACTAGGGCTGGGTGACCAAAAATCCAAAAATCACACCGCGATACATTTCGGTTGAATACCGATACAAAATGTATATCGGTATTTTCTATAAAGTGGGTTGAATGTTCAGGAGGAAATAAAACAGGAAACCCGACAGAAATGTGACATTTTGTTTTAATGTTAGCGACTTAATTGTAGTTGCACATGGTTAAATCCATAGCAGAGAGGTTGTGAATATTGCAGCTATAAGTTGAATCCACATTTGTCTTTGATTACAGGGTGCCTTGTCATACTAGCTGGCTACCTGTATCTGTTTGTCAGAAACGGAAAGGTGCAAATATAACTATATCAATATAAACAATAAAATCTCTTTTGAAAATAAATCGATAAATTAAATATCAATCTATCGCCCAGTCCTAACACACACACACACACATTCACGCACGTGCACACACACACACACACACACACACACATAAACACATGTACACACACACAAACACAAACAGGGATTGTGACATTGTGAGTTTTTTCAGCCCTCGAGAAAACGTGGGTCGCCCTGTACTATGGCGGTGGTTTCCATAGCAACAGCAGCAGCAGAAGCAGACAGTGCAGGAAGTGTGTGTGTGTGTGTGTGTGTGTGGCTGAGGGAGAGGAGCAGGTTAGCAGCGAGACGTGAGAGCATGCAGGCAGTACGAGAGGGATACACCAAGGGCTATGATGCTTCTACAGCAACACACCTGCGGAGCTTAGGGTGTGTCTGTGTGTGTGAGGGAGTGTGTTTGTGAGCGATGGAGGGTCACCTTTTCCATGTCTACAGCCACGTGTACACTCTCAACCAGCTGTATGCTGACAGCATGACGGTAAGACGCATGATAGTGTTAGCGCCATGTAGCGGAAATGTCCACCTGGAGCATCACACAAACACACAGACGCACACGCGCACGCACACGCACATGCACACACACACACCCGGTGTCTGATATGTAGTGTTATTGGAGCAACTAGATGTGTCTCTCAAATGGTTTTCTCATTTCAGACAGTGGCTGTGTTTTTATTACGCAAACCTAATAGGCTATTCTGTATTTGACATTGTATATTCCACTATTATTGGGCAAAATTATATTGTCCCAATTTTGAATCTTTTCATATTCTAAGTTCAGAATGTAAACATAAGGTAAGGCCAGAGTGACATATGATGCAGGCAGGGTCATAACATCTGTTACACCACCATTCAGTCCAGCACCTCATTAAACAAGGTGAACCTTCCTGCTCCTCTCTATCTACTGTAGTGTTTGAGCTTAAATATCAATCAGAGTTATCTACTCTAGTTGGTCTGTCAGGACACTTCATGTTCCCTAACCCTATGAGTGATGTAATCCTGTCTGTACCCACTGTCCAATGACTAAATTTAATGTGTATATGTGTGTGCGCATGTGTATGTGTGTTTGAAGGTAATCCTGGTGCAGGTCAACCCGGGGGAGACGTTCACCATCCGGGCAGAGGACGGCTCGTTGCAGTGCATCCAGGGTAAGTCCCAAACCGTTATTCCACCTTTGTGTGTATGCACAGCAGAGCTGTGGTGACATCACCGTTTATTGCACAGTGAAAACACTTGATGTTTTACCAGCACCAACATTCATGACTGTTTTTTTCTTTCTTCTTATATAAGATAAGGGGCCTCTAAGTGTGTAATTAGTTCTGGATGGATTGCTTGGAAAAGGCTTTGGATTAATCAATTTCTTTAGAATTCAGTTATTTTATATTAATTACCTATACTTTACCTTTACCACTACACATGGTTAAACTAGAAGGTTCTATTAGAAAGTCCGTCAAGATGATGATTTTTGAATTGGCATAAGTCTGGATCGTACAGGCTACACCCATATCCTATACCAGTCAGGCTTATACTAGATTAGATTGTTCCTTGAATTCACAGTTTGCTGGTAGCTGTTCCACCAATTCATCGTTGTAGGCATGGGAAACGGAAGCGTAACATCCATACGTGGAAAAACACTTGCATCAGTGTAGAATGCTTTCCTTGTCTTAATTTTTTCTTGACTCCAGTAACTGGGCATGGTCTGTAAGCAATACTCTGCAGGAGATGGATGGCTGCACACTTCCTCTCTGGCTGTGTCTGATATCACTAGATGAAAAGAGCCACTTTAACTCACTGGGAGTAATGGAGGGGATTCCCCCAACGCTCGGCCTTGCATGCGCGTCTCACTTTGATGACATCAGCAGAGTGAGCTGTAACTCTGGCGCTGTGAAAGGAAGCCTTTGTCATAGCCCGCCCAGCCCCCCCCACAACCCCCTCCCCCTGACACACACACACACTCTCTCTCTCTCTCTCTCGCTCTCTCTCTCCCTCCCTGCCCTCAGTGTTTGTCTGTCTGTCTCAACAGGTTCTTTCTCTGCCTGTCTCTGACTGTTTGTGAAGGTCTTTCACAAACAGTCTTTCAGAGTGCTGTTCTGGCCCAGACAACCCCCCCCCCCCCCAACCATTCTGTCTGTTATTGTAGCTAATTACACCCCACCTCCTCTACTCCACCCGCCATGTAATTCAATTTAGTCCTTGAAATCAGAATGATCGCTGCAGGCTAACCTTAGAGTCACAGACAATGGTAGATAAAAAGTGTTTGGACAGATGGATGGATGGAAAGTGTTGCTGGAACGGAGGGATAGATGGAGAGATAGGATGAGATGGCTGCCAGCTGGTCTATCTAATTTTGCCCTTTAGAAAACCTCAGTCACCTAAGGCAATGGTTCTCATCTATTATGACTTGTATGGGCCAAGTGGCTGCATTGGTCCACATATGCACTGGCCAATATAAAACCATTAATAGAAAATAAACATATAGCTAATAAATAAATACACTTAAAATTATATGTTAATTATACATTATATGCAAATTATGCTAATTTTATTGAGGAAATGTACAGTATATTTGCTCATATTGCTCATATTATAATACATGTGATACTTTGCAGGGGGAAAATTGTGCATTGGGTTATGGATATGACTGGATGTGCAGGTTATTGTATGGACAGTAAGCTTGTTTATGTAAGCACAATATGCGAGATGCAACGGTTCTGCATCCTTAAGCTCTTCATCCGTATTTACCTGGATAAAAGCATGCTCATACATTAGTTGGCGTCAAATTAACATTACACCACTGATATATGGCATGGTGCTATATGTAGGTTCAACTCCTTACTTTACCCACCTACAGTACTGACAGTTAATTTACTTTCTTAAAATGTACCTTGTTTGGCCATATTCTTTTTAAGGAATAAAAAAAAAACATGAATTAATACTTGAAAACAGTATAAGCTGGTTCTCTATCTTCAAACCTGGCCGGTTATACCTGACTTTTTACCAGACTGCCAGTAGTTACTCAAAGACATACTCTGTGTGTGTGTTTGTGTGTCTGTGTGTGTGTGTGTGTGTGTGTGTGTGTGTGTGTGTGTGTGGCTGAGCCCTTTGCTATGGTTGGCAGTCAATTGGTTGGGTGGCCTGGGGTTTGAGGTTGTTTGAATACACATATTATTAATGTGGAGGGCCACACACACACATGCAGACAGTCTTAGTCACTCTCTCTTTTGGGTGGAGGTCACTGGGTTTAATGAGAGTGTGGCCGTTTGTTTTAAAAGCAAAATTAGTTGCTTTTTAGACTGGCGTAATTACTTAGACCTGTGCATACTGGGGGGTTGTGTGTGCATGTGTGTGCATGTGTGTGCATGCGCACGTGTATACTTGCACGTTGTGTGTATGTGTACATGTGCAGCAGTTAAACAGAGGTTACCTTATATAAAAGCTGTATCCTGGCTGTGCCCTGAGGTCTTGGTTGCACGCACACTAACATGCACACGCATGCACGCTCACACACACACACACACACTATCTTCCTGTCTAACATCCCTCTTATCTAACATTGTGATAGTTGTGAGAATACAGTTCATGGAAGGTCAGGAAGGATATTCAGGTAAGAAGTTCAGAGCTAGTTTTATCCTCCTCCTGTAACACACATACCCACGCACACACACGTGTGAACACGCATGCACACACACCTTTTCTTTGTTTATGTTTCTTTCTCTGTGCTAGTGTTTCTCTGTATTCCTGTCTCACTGTCTCCCACTTAGGGAGCCTCCTCTGTGTGTGTGTTTAGGAACTTTCCGGAATGTTCTGTTTGACGATTTGGCACAGCAGTGAATCACTGTGTTTAAGGGCCGCGGAAACAAGGGCGCAAATCCCTAAATCCCATTCATGTGTATTGGTGCCGCCGTGGTATGCGCTGCATATACGGCGCACGTTTGCAGAGCGGGCCCTCACTACTAAGCTATAGGAAAGAGCGTAAGGACATAGAACATAATTCTATGTGCTATTCAAATGACATGTTAAATGAATGCTTTAAGATAAAAATATACAATAACTTGTTGCCTGGACTGTATGACGTTAAGTTAATTATTTTCTGTCTCTTTCTTCGCATTTGGTTTTCTCATAGCAAATCAATAGGCTAGCCAAATGGATGAAACCACCCTTCTGCTTACTCCACAAGCAGCACGTTTTAAAATAAGATTTGGTCTATACCATGAGGAGGGCATTTAATCTGCCCTGCTAATTAGTTTGCTAATTCGTGTGTGTGCGTGTGTGTGTGTGTGTGTGTGCGTGTGTGTGTGTGTCACTGTCATGTGCAAACACACTGAATTCTCAATGCCCTGAAGGTTATTTGACCCTACTTCTCTCTCCTTTCTTCCTTACAACATCTTGTCCTTCGCTTCATACTTTCCCTCCTTGTCCTCTTCCTGTGCTGTTCTCCCTACAACTTATCTCTCTGTCTCTCTCTCTCTCTCTCTCTCTCTCTCTCTACCTCTCCCCCCCCCTTCCCACCAGTCTATTCTCCTGAGCTTTCCCACACTCACTTCAAAGGACAGGACCCTAAAGTGTGTGTGAGAGCACCCTGCTCTGGAATGTGTGTGTGCAAGCGTGTGTGTGTGTGTGTGTGTGTGTGTGTGTGTGTGTGTGTGTGTGTGTGTGTGTGTGTGTTTTACAAGGCTGTGTTGGTTTACTGTGCTGTTTGTGTCTTTCTTGTGTGTTTTATGAGGGATGTTGAGCCCGGGTTTGAGGAGGATATGACGTAACAGGGGGTGTGGCTTCCACCACCAGGCCACACCCCTCTATTCCTGGCAGTGTCTGTCATGGGCTGTAGAGTTGGACTTGTTGTTTCCTCCCTCAGGAGGTTAAGTTAGGTGGATGTAGAAGTGTGTGTGTGTTGTTTGGCTTGTCACTTGGCAGCCAACATAAATGGAAAGGTTGAACTCTTCCGTGACTTATGGCCTGTTGTACAAACATGGAGAACACCTAGTCTAAGACTAAAACATAAATGTTATGAAGATCTGCATTGAAACAATGTTTTTAGTCTTTGACTAGGCTTAAACAATGTATGTGAATTAATGTCTTGCATATATAGTGCGAGACAAGTCTTAACTAACTTACTTATGAGGGCATCGCTTCAGTGTTAGGTTGTTGCCTTGGTTTGACATAAAAATATGATTTTAAAATATGCTACTAATTAAAAATATAGTTGACTTAACGATTCGATACTGCAAAAGCAATGCAGATATCTGATGTACACATCCAAGTGCAAATGCGTTTTAGCAATTAGGCTACGTTCAGACTGCAGTCCTTAGTGCTCAAATCAGATTTATTTGTTTTGCTGTTCACTTTTCCTGTTAAATGTGGCATGTATCAGATTGTAGTGTGAACTGGTCACGGTTCTGAAGTGACCCGCATGCCCAAACGAACAAGACGTCACATGCGGCGCTCTGTGTCGAATGAAAGTAAACTGAGAACAACAGACTGAGAGCAACAAAGTCAGCCATATACGGCTGTATCTGCCCGTAGACCTTTTCTTTCTGCGTTTATCGTGTGCGTTGATACGTTCGGCAACAGTCACGGGGCTATTGATCAAATTGTGGGGCAAGGAGGCGGGGTTAAAAACCATGCAAAGGTTTTTCTTTTAATTTGTTTGTCTACTTAATTTGTCTGCTCCACGAGGCAGCAAATATAGCCTACTCTATCCAAACACTCATTTAACATGGGGGAGGACGATGATCCCCTCCGCTCTCTGCATTGTATTGTATGCAATGGTTTTATCACCTCGTTCTGACCATCCAGTGACTACTTCCTTATTTAGGCTGTAGTAGGACTACAACCGCTCATAGGTAACAAATGTCGACCAATAATGGTCATGAGTGAGCCTGATTTACGCTAGCGAGGGCGAGTCACACAGTGAATGTCTATCTAGAGTAACGTCAAAGTCACATCAATTCTGATTTGACTGTTCAGACTGAGATCGCATTTAAAATAATCAGATATGTATCCGATTTAGTACCACATATAAAAGTGGCCCAGATCTGATGAGAAAATATTAGATTCCATGTGATTTGGGCCAGATTGGTGTGCAGTGTGAACATAGCCTATGTATCTCCTTAGTTATTATTAAGATTTTTCCCATTAAAACACAGCCGCAATGATTAAGCTATGGGATGCTGAGTTAAGCGACTGTCTTGACATAAAATAGCAGTGGTACAAAACAGCAGCCTGTTGCAGCAGCAGAGCATAAAGCTGGGCACGCATACACTGCCATGAAATGATCTCACCCAATATGTAGCCCTCACACTGCTCTATGTCCAGATGTTTGAGTCCTCACGGAGTGTTCGCGAGATGATCGCATGTCACAGACCACGCTTTCGCCATGAATGACTGGCGATTTCTGTGTTCATAACTCTGGCAAGAAAACAGCATGCAGCTTTGCTCGTTTGTGCGCTGATGGATGAAAAGTGAAGACGCAATACAAGAATATAGTTGACAGACAGGATTATGGCACGTCAGTGTTTAGAGTTGTCGCCAACAGAATGTTGATGATGCCACTTTAGTGTTAAAGCAACACAGAGAAGTCTACTGTGGTGACAGCTAATGCTTCTCTCACAGTAAACAAATGTACAGTAGGCTATATGCCAGCATTTAGATGTGTAAGTATGTAAAAGTATGTAAAAGCAAAGTTTACTAGCTCCGCATCTCTCTTGCTTGTTAACTTCCCTGCACTCACACTGCCAGTGATTTTGTAGCTGGTTGTAGCCGCTTTGTAGCCGCTTTGTAGCCATTGCTGGTGTGCGTGTTTGCTCTGTCACTGGTGGATGTCTGCCCTGTCACTCAAAGAGGTACTGGCTTGTGTCTGGCTTGCTACATGCACGGGCTATACAAACTATGTAAATTGTAGATAACCCTGTAGTTATGTAAACTCTGTGAATATAACATGTTTACAAATGTAATTAGAACATCAAGCTTACATCAAGTTGTTTATACATTCCCGGTCAATTAATGGTGTTTTAACGTGTAATTTCAGTTGTTTTTCACTTGGTTTTGCATCTAATGCATTAGTAAACTTCACAAGCGATTAATATAAACACATTTTCTACTAAAGTTTCGATCACCAAGAACTTCAGGGAGGGGCGTTGCCGACATCTCTCTGATTGTTTAGTCGCTACACTGCGTCAATGAAAATTTGAATAAAGTTCGATGTTGGTCAACTTTCCCAGTCACCAAGTCACCGGCGGCTAGTAGCTGGCTGCTTTGTCAGTCACTGTCGCCAGGCGCTCATTGAAATTAATGAAGGTCTGTCGCTTTGCAGCTGACTAGCGGTGTGAGTGCAGGGTTTCTATTCCTCAAGATTCTTTACAAACATTGAAAGATTGCAAAATATGTAAGAGGCATGGTTACTGTTTTGTCTTGCAAGTAACAACATTGACGTAAAATCTAGCAGTAGGCTAAGGGTCAATTGTTTCCCTGACTAAATGTATTTTATACCTAGCAATGTATGTGAACAGCATACATAGTTCCATTCTCTGCACAACATCAATGTTTATCTACATTACTATGG
>JAODTR010011283.1:0-5000 GCA_025399935.1 Amblyopsis rosae | reverse complement strand
TGTGGCAGGACTATTTGGCAGTAAGCTTAACCTTGAGCTTGTGAAGAAAACTGCAAGCTAAAGGATTTTTCACATCAGCATTTATAGTGATGTGACTAGTGGCTATCTCTCTCTTCCTAATGGGGACGTCTGGCCAATTTTGACCAATTTAAAATTTTTCAGTTTCGTGTTACCATATTGTTTGTGAACAAAATCTTATAAATCAATGTTTTGTGTGAGTTGGATTTTTTATTTTGACTTATGGACTCTAAATTGAATTGCTTGATTAGATTCTGGTCACGAACACACAGGTGGAATACATAGAGAACAGGTCCAGGTCAAAATCATCTACACATGTCATGTCTTGGCTCAATGTTATGACATTGCTATGTAACTTTAACTTAAGGCTCACTAGGAACATATGGACATACACACTTTAAACATGCACCCTACAAAAGACTGGGTGTTGTTCATACAGTATGTCACTCTTTTCCACCTTATTATTTACATGCCCTAGCTCAATAAGACATAATGTGCTGTACATAGTTTGTAGTATACACATCAGTGCTATACTGTAGATTATAAAGGCAATATACTGCACGTGCTTATGGTCCAGCAACCTCTGGCACTGAATTGCCAAAATCCGTAGTTCCTTAAATGGCCACAGGACACCTGAGGCTGCCTCCAAAGCGAGTCAATCCCCATAGTCACATCCCCGTGAGTCAGGCACTGCCAAGCTGGAGATAGCCAGAGCCAGCTTCAAGCCTGTTCTTCAGAAAGCTTATGGGTGATGTCACAGAGGGTTTGACCGTTTATTTATATGGCCTGTGGTGCTTCACATCCTCAACCATGATAGCCTGCCGTGAGTTTGTGTGTGCGCGCGCACATGTGTGTGTGTTGCTGTGTCACTGCGCTCTGCGCGGGCGTTACCAAACTGGAATACAGGAAGTCTTACTTCCTCTTTACTGTGTGACCCTTATCCTGCCTACCGGACCTGACCTATTTGTGTGTGTGTGTTGGGGGCGGGTGAGGAAGGGGAGAGAGATAGATCAGTGTCAGATATGTCACACCAACACAAGTGCTATTTCTGTACATGTCTCCCAAAGTTCCTGTATGGAGTGTCTTTCTTTAGCGCTCTCTCTCTCTCTCTCTCTCTCTCTCTCTCTCTCTCTCTCTCTTTGTCTCTCACCCCTCCTGTTTTTACATTCATCATTTTCTTTGTACACATATTCATTACATTGTGTTACAACATTTGGAGGCAGTGTATATTTCTTTCATTGTACAAGTAGACATAAAAGGATGCAATGTAGCGTACTGTGCAGTATATACTGTATGCTCAGTCATACAAATGTACCAAAACACATTCATTTCTGTGGTTTATTTTTGCTAGATGTTGATGTCTATGATGGTATCAGAGTGTGTGTGTGGGGGGGAAGGGGGGGGGGTGTCTCCTAAGAGCAAGGAGGAGAGATAATGTTATCCCGTCGATGCTTACATAACTTCCAGTCAATGCCACGTCACAGTTGACCCAGCCATGCACACACGCGTGAACATTTATCCATAACGATCATGGGACTGTGTGTGTGTGTGTGATTGATAGTTTTACAATTCAGGATTCATGTCTTTCCATGTCTAGCTCATTTGGTAATGTAATTAATATGTTTTTCTCTGTGTGTGTGTGTGTGTGTGTGCGTGTGTGTGTGTGCGTGCATGTGTGTGTGTGCAGGGGATATCCATCTGTGTCTAGTTGTTGTTTTATGTAGGTCAGCTCACATAAACAGGCTCCTTTCGTCAGATATCACCCCCACCCCAGCACAAGCACACACACACACACACACACACTATCCCAGGAGAGTCTGTGTTTCCTCTCAATGTGCTCACCACATGTGCAAGCGTAGGGTGCACTAAGGATGGGTGGGGGGGTGGGGGGCAAAAGAGAAGGAGAAAGTGTTTTTCTGCTACGGCCTTCTCTGGAGGTTGACTGAAGCTGTCAGCTGACTACTGGTCTGACCATCACACAGCCTCTGACTGCCCTGCTGGATCAATTATGACTGTCTGTGTGTGTGTGTGGGAGCATAGAGGGGAGGAGTTTCTTTGTGCGGAAAAAAGCAACATAGCAATATTCTCTCTCGTATGACTGTGTGTGTGTGTGTTTGTGTTACAGCCTGCGAGAGCTATACTATAACCATCTGATGCAACATTGCCTCATCTCCTGTGAGTGTGTGTGTGACTGACTGTGCGTGGGCGTCTAGTTGACCCTACGCCAAGTCACAAGTGTGTTTGCTCATTGTGAGAGTGGACAGTAATTAGAGTGCTAACCTGTGTTTTAGAGAGATGTGTAACACAAAGGTGTACGTGTATTCCATGTATCAATTCTTGTTTAAATCCCTGTAGAGTCAGAGTGTATTGTTTGACTGCGTTTAAATCCTATTAGGTTCTACATATTACACAATATAACTTCATCATTATCCTTCTGCCGTGGTGATTATGACAGATCCACGTACTGTATGCCGAAAAGGAGGAATTCATAACTTGTTAACAAAGTTCAAGTGAACTACTGTATGTAACCTTGTGTGTAAGCTAATACGCATCCTAACTATATACTGGTGGTGAACAATCAATTTGTCTTCCTTAATGTCTTCCAGTTTGTTTTGATAAACTCTATGAAATGTAGTTAAGCAAGCAAAGAATTTAAAAAAGATTCTGTCCATTATTTATGTCTCTCACTCTCCAGGGTTTCCCACTCATAGACTTTATTTGGGCGGGCCGCCCAGGTTTATTAACGACCGCCCAAGTATCTCGCAACCCATCTTAGCATTTCATTGTTTTTTCTTCATTTTTTATCTGTCCGAGAGAAAGCTGCCATCCGTGATCAAGCAAATAGTGGCCAATCTCTCCTCAACCACTAACCCTCATGTAAAAGTTGTTTCAATTCATGATTTAGTTAAAACAATATTGAGTGCGAAGAACTCCTGCCATCACTACCATTAGCGAGTAGAGTTGGGTTGGTACCACGCAGTGGAAAAGCGTGTTGCGGTGGATAGAGTCACTTGAATGATGCTTTTGCTTAACCAATTCAACATAAAAGGCAGACAGCAAGCTTAATTTTTAATTAGCCTACTGACCATCACCGCCACTGACAACTGAGATAAGCATATGATACGTTGACTTTAAAACTTCTTTCTTTTATCAATCACCTTGCATGTGTGCAAGCTACCGCTATTACTCTCATGGAGAATGCTACACAGCGACAGTGTAGCATATCAGCACACTGAGTAGCAAAGCGATCAGAAAAACGAACAGGCTGACATTTTAATAGGCTGAAATATTTTACCCATTTAAATTAAAAAGGTATTGCCATGCCATGCTCGTTAAAAATACATGTCATTCTGTCATTTTAGCTAAAGGCTCATTCTCTGAACAGTCTCACCTCTCTATATTTGGACTCTGAGGAAATTGACCTATCTTTTCGACTTCAAAATTAAAGCTCTGCATTTGTATTTAGAAAACATCTCTAGGAAATAAAGGTTTGATTTTAGAATTCATAAAATTATTTAGATTACATGTAGTACAAAATATATAATTTATAAATTAGTCAAATGTTTTACTTAAAAAATATTTACTTTAATCTTTAATCTTAAAAAATAACTAAGGGTTTTTTACAATAGACCTAGTTGATAATAAACAGCCTGCTCCCCAAACCGAGCCTAAGCTTCATAGACACACTAATAGATACTACCTATTTCTAATAATTACAATGTGATGTTTAGTGAAGCTGCAATAGTAAGGGTCTACTGATAATCAACAAACAGAAGGATTTAAATCTTTTTTTTTAAGTCCCACTGTAAATAAACTGTAGAAGGAACACATTTAAAATAACAGGTTTTACTCTTTTTACCTATGCCCCCATTTGATCGGTCCAACTGTTGTAGTCATAACTTGTTGCTTGCCTGAATTGTTGATAAATATGTCATGGCTACTAAAACATTAATACTATTATGTTCATACTGCACAATCAATGAGCAGATTACGTAAACAGTGCAAGGTGGACAGAGACAAGTCTATTGCGTAGCAAACCCTCTTCACGCCGGCTACCACCACAAGTGTATTTCAGACCTGTGGGAAACACTGCTCTCTGTCTCTCACCACTTCTCTTTAACCTGATTGAACTCTCTGTCCTTCCATGCCGGTCACCAAGGCAACGGCATACTCCTCTGGACTTGTAAAAAAGTGTAATTGTCAGCGTATCTTGAACTCCCTTACAACATGTTTATGTTCATGTATCATTTAAAAAGCCTCCTTTCTACCCAGTCGCCCCCGTTGCCTAGGCAACCTGTACAGTAGGTTGGTGTAGTATGCACTCCTAATGCCCCCGTACATACTACAGGATATTGAACACGATTATGTGCCATATATTTTTCAGATTGTGCGGGGAGAATATTTTCATTTTCACACCATCTCCACGTCTTTGTCCACTGTCTTTTCAGTTTATCTTTATAATGTTCCGAAAATAATTATTGCGAAAGCATGTCCGTCATGTTTGTTTGCACTAAAGTCACACTGCTTCTTGAGATTCCCGGTATTGGAATTCAGGACTGGGTTGTTCTGGAATGGAATCGGTTGGTGTGAGGTGTGCTGTTTTGGCCAAATTTTTGTCCTCCACACACATAATGATCAAAACAGTGAAACATATTTTTATCTGTGTTTAGGTGTGTGGTCTCTTACGTTTTGTAAATTGGTAGGATCGTCTACTCTAGTGCGTATAAGTAACCTTTAGCCCTGTACTTAGGTATGGATGACTTGAAAGCAAGGGGAGAAACAGCTGAGAGAGGAGAGGAGGAGAGGAGAGGAGATGAGAGGTGGATGGAGGTGGTTAGTGTTGTCATCTGGGTTCTCTTTCATAGCATTCGTCTTGATGTCTCACTATGGGATGCGCCCCTAGCATATTCCTCAGAAGCATGTATTTCACTACGCCAGCCGTGACTGGCTGGTGATCTCTCTGACGCAGTGGCAGGTACCAC
>JAODTR010011258.1:0-28616 GCA_025399935.1 Amblyopsis rosae | reverse complement strand
GAGAGAGAGAGACAGAGAGAGAGAGAGAGAGAGAGAGAGAGAGAGAGAGAGAGAGAGAGAGAGAGAGAGAGAGAGATGTGGTATCTTGTATCATTCCCAAGGGTTAAGTCAAGTGCTTCATCTGCAACAGTGGTCTCAAGCCTTCTGACTAAGCCAGCCCCCATGAAAGCATCTTGTGACCCTTGGTGACTGGAAACGTCTGTTTTTCAGCACAGAAGCACTATAGGTTCTTGTTTTTGTTGATATGGTGCAACGTAAACACCCTATGCGCACACGCTAAACACACACCATAGACACACACGCACACACATTTATTCCAGCATTATGAAAGCAAATAATATCAAAAATCTGTCTTAACAGAAGCATAGGAAAATGTTATCGTTGAGTTATTGCATGTGTCTCCTGTTGCAGCAGCACAGCCAGCTATTAGTTAAAAAGTGAAAATGGGTTGCCAACATAACTGTGAGTTTAGTCAGCCTCGGGGGCTGAACTTTAAGTGTCGTGTCGAAATCTATTTCCCATGCCGAAAATGGTCCTGTGCATGCCCTCGTTTCTTTTTTGAACAAAATAAAAGCAGGCTGCAGAAATAACACATTTAATAACTTAGAGATTCAATAAAATAGCCTAACGATTTGATATAGCCTATACACATCTATAAAGAGCTCTACGCCTATGCAAACTGAAGGCAAGGGAATCGTTTCGGCACGACACTGGCGCTGCTGTCTGAGCACTGGGGACGAGCTTGCGGACCGTACATTTGCAACACGATCCGTTCACTAGCTACCAAGAGCATAGACAGAAAGGCGGTGAAGGTACCAGACGCAGTCAAATAGGGCAAACGTGTGGAACTGCTAACTGTTCTGAATATTTGGCTATGTGCTCTGTGTTTTTCTAAGGTAAGCAAATAGAAGTGGATATAGCCTACATATTTACCAGCAAACCTTCTGTAGCGCGTGAAGTTTTAGTATTGCCTAAATTGTCTCTATGGAAATTATTAAGGTTTGTCTAATCATTGGTTTAAGATATGTGCGGTGCATATTTTCCTCTGCCTATGAACTTTTAATACAAATAAACGGTTATTATCAAGAATTATAAAATTATCTCAAATTAACATGCGCATCTGTTGATCATCTTCAGTTGATATGAAATCAGATCATCGCCATCATATGATCTGTTAGTCTAATCCTAATGTAATTTATCCTGCGAGTGCGCATACCAGAATATGATAGACCACTTACAATGTGGTGACCCTTCAGATCGTATAGGCTTATCCTTTTATTTATTGTAGTCTATATAATATTGCCCTGAGAGCATTGTATTTTATGGGCTATAGGCTACACGTGAATGTAAATTAGAGATGTTTTAGACAACATTTAATATGATATCAGTTGTATCATTAATCTTTTGTGGAATTGGCACAGATATGATATTTAATAGCCCATCTGTTCTCCCCTATAGGGTCGCATTAAATATAGCTCAGACTGACATTACACATGTTACTCCAAGACTATACATTTCCATTTGAATAAGCGTTACTGATGTACTGTTTGAGTAATTTACAAAGTCAAAGCAGCTAATAAATGTTTCTATTGGATCCTGGGGCAGTGCCAGTTGACCACAGGCACATGAACCTGTGTGTATGGTGAAAACATATATTAGCATCATATTGTCTCTATCTTATTATCTACATTGAAGTTACATTTATTATCCTCTAAACAGGATTTGCCCCCTAGGTTGTAAATAGGTAGGTTTGATTGACTTATATTTTTCTGAACAGTTTGCAAAATGGAGAACATATTTGGGTAGAGGTTAATTCAAGTAAGGGTGGCTTTTGCCTATAAAGTTAGAAACAGATGCACATTATTCCTGCCACTAGCAGCAATCAGGACATCTTAATTGAAGAGATGTGGGAAAGGAATAGCCTCAATCTAAACAATCCCCATATCAGCCCATACTGTAAGTGGTAGGACCTGCAGTATGTATTAATGTATATCCATTCAGAGTTACAAGAAAAATGATTTAGGCTACTAAATCATATAACTCCTGAAGCCACCTCAAATGCCCTTTTAGTAGACTGAAGTGTAATTAATTGCTGTAAAATTGCATTACAGATAACATTTAGTATTATAATGACCTGGCTATGCATTACATTTATATGAAGAGTAAGTGTGATTATTGAAAGATTTTTGGAAACTGTCAAACTTGAAGAAGGTTGTGGTTTTAAGGGGCTGAGTAGCCTATAGAAGAAATCAGCCAAAGGGAAAACCAAAGGCATGTTGAAAGCTCAAGTAGGGAATTTTTCTCTGCAGTTGAGGAATGCTCAGGGAGGGACTAGCGCACGGCAGAGGCGATGTAGTCTGGAGCTTTTAAGTAAAAAAAATAAACTTGAAATAAGTGTTGTTTTTCCAAATATTTGTAAAATAATCAATACAATGCTCTAAATGTATAGTATGGGTTACATGACAATAATAATAATTGTAAAAAGATTTGAAGGAACTATATCAGTCATGTGCCTAGACATTATAAAGAATAAACTCTTCACCTTTTTCCATGGTAAATTCTTTTTTAATATGGTCCACTGTATTTGTGCAGTTACCTCTTGTCTGTTGAGTTTAAGCAAGTTATGTTCCAACTTGCTAGCTGTACAACATACAACATATAGTACAGCAAAATCAAACAAACAATACCATTACTGTTATTGTGTCTGGCGGGAGCATATTTCTCACTAAAGCGGTCTTATTTTTCAACTGTTTATAAAGTTACAATCACTGTAGAAACTTGGGAATTTAGATTAGCATTATATTGATTAAATCCACCTGATCCAAGCTGTGATGGTTGAAAGTGACCTGTTGCTTCTCTATCTAATGTGGTTATCCCTTCTGTACTTTACTCTAGATCTAAGCAGGAGCGCCAGTGTATCAGAGAATGAACTCAAGGAAGCTCGTGTCCGAAGTCAGATAATTGCTGCACAGCTCACCGTCCCTTCCAACTCCAACTCCAACTCCAGAGGTGTCCAGCTCTTCAACCGACGCAAGCAGCGGGTCAACGCGTTCACGCTGGAAAGCGGTGGAGTGGAGCCAGGCAACGACACAACAAAGGATGGTCAAACCGGCCTTGCTGCTAATAAACTAACATGGGCAGAGAAAAGCAGTGAGGAAAAGGACCGAGAACTGAACCTTAAAAACAGCACCGCCAAGCTGCTCTGGTCACCCACTGTAAGAGCACCAGCAGGGGGCGATATCATGGAGGAACCAGCGGATCATCTCCATGAGGGGGAGGTCGTAGCGGACAGTGTCGTCCCGGAGAGACATTTCCTTCCGGTCAGTGAGAAGGATGACTTGGAAGAGGAGGTGAAGTTTACGAAGGAGGAGACGGGAGATGAATACGAGGAGGAGCTGCGGGACAAAGTCAAAGATGGCGTTATGCCTGGAGGTGACCTTGGTAATCCAGGCCGGTCAGAACCAGCTCGGTGTGATGAGGGGGCGAGCGGGCTATGCACAAATCCAACTCCCCCCGGAAAGCTTGTTAACGGCTGCTCAGAGAAGGTCTACGTGTCCAAGCAGACTACCATCGTCAACAGAACGGCCAGGCCCTTTTTCTCTCCGACCACAGTGCAGTCTTCAGAGCCTGTCAGTCCAGTCACGGACATCCCCCCTGCTCCATCTTACTCCACACCCCCCCTGCCGACGTTCACACCACCCAACCATATGGCATTCTTGCCTCCACCCCCGCCTCCCTCATACCCAACACCTCCTCTACCAACCTTCACCTGCCAGCCCCTAAAGAACTACTCTATTCCCCCTTCAATGTCCCCTGCCCCACCTCAAGCGCAGCCCTGTCCTCTCACAGGTCCTCACACGCACCATGACATGCCCACGCCTTATTCTGGCCCTCCTCCTGTTCCAAGGCCCTCCATCTATGTTCCTCGGCCCGTGGAAGAGAGGAAAGCGACAACGCCCATTAAAACAGGCATACTTGAGGAAGGGGCTGCCAGGCGGGCTACCAGGAGGTCAATGTTCACCTTCAAGGAGAAGCCCGTGGTGGCCCCCAACCCTGAGCTGCTGTCTCTGGTCCAGGGTGCGGACCAAAGGAAGAAACAGGGGTGCAGGCCTGTGGCCGAGCCTGTGCCGGAGGAAGAGCTGCTCGCTCTCGGGGCCGAAGCCTCCAACTTCCTGGCCAGGGAGCAGGCCAGGGAGCAGGCAGAGACAGACAAGACTCCTCCGGAGTGGGCGTCCAGCCTCAAGAGCTCCTCCACCAGAGCGAGGGAGAAGCACAGCCCAGAGCAGGCCCTCGTCAACGCGTCGGGAAAGGGGGCGGAGCTGTTCGCCAAGCGCCAGTCTAGGATGGAGAAATACGTGTTGGAGGCGGGACAAGTGAGGTCTCCGTCTCCCACCATGTCTTTGCCTCCGTCTTGGGTGTACCCGTCAAACATGCCTGGCAGGGTCAAGGCCATCGCCAAGGACTCGGATGTCAGCGTTCAGCTCGCGCAGACTCTGCACGCTCAGCAGACCACCAGGAGGCGGCAGACGCCAAAAGCCCCGCCTCCGCTGGTCGTTCCAGAGGTGCCCCTGGAGAATGGCTGCACCAAGATAGAGATGGAGCTGTCCAAGCACCAGCCCTACCAGCTCAGCTCCTCGCTCTTCATCCTGAACCCCATCATTGATCCTGTGCGGCCCTTACCGAGAGGAGCGCCGCCACCTCTCAAGTCCTTCACCCCTTCCCAGTCTTATTTGAGGCAGCAGACACTGTTGCCTAGCAACCCCTCATCCCAGCCGAGCTCCCAGCAGCCCCTGAGGCCAGAAGGAGGGACGTATTACTCTCCGATGTACGGAGCTGCTGCCCTGACCTCTGGTCCACCTAGGGTCACATCACCCGTGGCGGCCTTTTCTCCAGATCGCGTGTCATCTCCTCGGTCAGGGGTGCGGACTCCAAGACCTACCTTTTCTGCTACGAGGGCAGGGATTGAACCTCAGGTGTGGAGACCCTCGCTATACTATTAATAGGTCATCGCTCTACTTTAGCAGGGCACGGAAGAGGATAGGGTAGGATTTGTTTTGTAATTAGAGCAGTTAAGTTTGGTTTAAAAGGTGATTTAGAGGCACTACAGGCAACGTTTTAATGGAGTACATTAGATAACCTATTGAACAGTAAATCGAATTGGTTACACACGACTAAATCATTTACAAATGGTAAAGCGTATTTATAGCATAGCGGATTTATGAAAGCAGTATTCTCATTTGATACTCTATTGTTTCTGTATTATTTAACATTTATACTTAGGCCTCAAATATTTACAAAACACAGAACTTTACTTTGTCTAAGTGCGACTTTAACTTACTTAGCATACAGTACTACTGACATATTATTGCATGTTATAATCGTGCATTTGCATAGTGGGTAAATCAAATATTGTAATAGTTAATTTTCTATGTGGAATGAGGACTCTATGTCTAACTTCATTATTAGGCAAATTATGATGCTCTGTCTTGCCTTATAGCCGAGCCTGTATTTAACTGTCATTGTATTTAACAGCAGCACTGTCAGAAGAACATTTAAATGTATTTATAGGACTGCTTTAAATAAGAAATGTTCACGTAATGCTGCTTTATAAAGCACTTTAACAGATGTTCTGCCATCTGAGTTATGAACGATAAATTTGCAATTTAATATGGTTTCACAGACATGTGGCTTTCAGCGTGAGTGGTTCTTTTATGTCTCAGTTTCTACTGGGTAATTACTTCTGCTTTCCAACATTTTCTACATACCGTAGGGTGCTAAAATGCGCCTTTGATGTTTCAAGTCTGAATATTGCATGCTATTTTATGTAATATATTTATATATCTTTCAGAAACAATTACTGGTAACAGAACAATGAAATATATTACCGCAGTCCTTCACAGGATAACATCAAATTATTGATGCTTATAGGACATTGTTTTTCTAAAACCTGATGCACTTTTTCTGATTCTGTTTCTGATCTATCTGGTCTTTCTTGACTTTTGCTTGTGTTTTACTGTTTTTCTGTTTCTTCAATTAAATATTTAACGTGACAACTTGCCTCCTTCTGCTTTCTACATATTCCATTGTCTTCTTACTACATACATTCCTCCAGGGGTTTCTCTTAAAATGTTCTGCTTCTGTATTAACACAATTGCTTAGTTGCTACTATCTACTAAGCAAGTGCATCTATTTTTATTACAGTCTATGCCACTTAAAAATACAGATTTTGGATTAGTGAATTCTACTTGAGTGATGCGTGGGATTTTGTATTTTAAACCTGCCATTGTAAGAATGGTTTTCTTAAGGAGCCTCAGGGGCTCAGACTTTCAGACAAATGACCCCTGACCTGGCCCTTGTATTATTATGGACACTGAACATTTTGTTATAATCAATGTCACACTTAGAATAACATTATCCTCTATTAATTCTAATGTAAACAGTTTAACTTGTTTTATCAGAAAATGTGATACTTTTCACTGGCATGTCTGAAAGATCAAAAGGTTAGTTAGTAGCCTCAGCACAGTCTCTGTAAAGGTTAGTCACCTTGGAAAGGGCAAATGGCAGAAACCTGAGTAATACTAAAACCAGGCCAATAGCAGTATCCAGGCCTGTTGAAGAAATAAAACACGAGATGACCTAGATACTCCATCTGGTCCTTCAACGTTTGTTTAGAAAGACTGAAATAATTACATTTAAAGAATTTGAAAGAAGTTATATTACGTAGAATATAAATGAGGGTCTATTATTATGACTTTTAGATACAATATGTATCTGTTTTATTTTCTGTATAATACCAATTAAGGACAAATATCCTCCTGTTTCTATTTTGTGTGTACTTTTTAAGAATTTTTTTTATTGGGTTACTAAAATGTGTTGTTTCCCATCAGACCAAAAAGGAGTCTTCCCCTGCCGTAGCTCTCAGCGAGACCTCAACACCAAACCAGACGCCCAGCCTCAGCAGGCGTTTCAGCAGCCCAGAGGGATCCAGAGCTGGCGTGTGGTCCCCGGTCCCCCAGAGCCACCAGCCCCCCTCTACCATATCCTCCTGCAGACCCTCTGTTGTATCCCCTGTGCCTCCTCCCTGGGGCTCACGATGCCAGTCGCCCATGGTCAGTCATAGTGGCCAACCTTCCACCACTTCCAGTGCCAGACCTGCCCAAACCAGATCCACCATTACCTCTCCCCTGTCTCCTCCCTGGGGCTCACGGTGCCAGTTGCCTGGGGCAATCTCCCCACCCGCGGTGGGCCACTGCATGTCTCCCACTGGCAGTAACCTGGACTCCAAGGCCAGCCATCGCCTCCTGGCCAAGAACATCATCAATGCAGCCAAGCGTAAAAACAGCCCGTCCCCTGGCTCCGTCCCTGGGCACAGCCTCCCCATCTCGCCCCTGGGCGTCATTTCCCACCATGGGTACGAGTGTGGCAAACCACCTCTCAGCCCGTACCAGACACGGTCTTTGGGGGTTCAGTCCCCTACGTTCACCAGCCCCTCGCTCACTCCCACGCACAGGATTTGTTCCCCGGTGAGGCTGTACAACACCCGCTCCCTCACGGACTCTGACGCCTCTGTGGAGTCGGAGGATTCTGGCTTGAGGTCGCCCGGCCTGCGTACCTACAACACGTGTCCCCGCGGCTGGGGTGGCAGCTTGAGAGTGAAGCAGAGCAGCGTGACCTCTGACCTGTAGGAACCAGAAGGAGGTCAAGGAAGGAAACAGCCTACACACAATACCCAAAACCATATGTTGATTTGACGATTAATATTTTAGTCAATGAACACCTTTGTTGAAACCAACAAGAAATTAAGGGATTGAAAATGTGACCAGTTGACTGACATCACTAGATGTTTAAGGCATTTAGAATTAAGGCGTTAAGGCAGTGTTAAATAATTTGTGTTCATTGCATGGACTGACACAGACGCTTCTACGCTTCTAACCCCAAAAGGCTGAAAGTACCAAAGAAGAATTTATTTGTAACGAGTGACATACTTCCATATTCACCGTATTCATTTTCCTAGATGGCTTCAGAAGTGATCAAGAATTTTTAAAGATATTGGCTGGTTTTACATAAGTCTAAGCAATGCTGCATCGTGCATAAGGAATGTATGGAGTTAATCTGTAAATAATGCATTATTTACTTTTCATCAAGGTATGCTCTTGAAAGTTGACCAAATACTGTATTAACTGATAATAATGATTGCACATTCAAAAGATTAGAATAGGCTTAGTATAAAGCCTGCAGGCATAACCTTAACCATTGCCATTACAGGTAATATTGTGAATGGTTATAGTTATCCAATAGAAAGCTTATTGTGCATTATTACTGCAGTGCAATAATCCATATACTGTCATTTTTTGTTCTGTTTGAAAAAATGAATGTAAAGATTTACAGAAAGATAGGGAATGACCGAAAGACGGTAAACTTTAACAAGTTATGGAGGGATTTGGTGTGTCATCTAATAAATTAAACATTGTTTCTGTGTTTTATAAGAAAAACTACATGATTTTTTGAAATGCGTGGTATTTGTGATGTTCATAATTGGAAATGGGGGAAACTATTCTCTGAAACGCAAATGTATTAATCAAATAGTAGCTTTGTCAATGAAATATGACAAAGCACACTTTGTAATCATTGTTTTGGTATAGTATGACCTCAAAAAATATTTTTGATATTGACAAATACTATTGGCACATTAAGAAAAAAAAACAATATTTGAAAACGTTTTGCTAGATATTTAAAGGCAAGTCTATAGTATGTTAAGGCAGAGAAGGTTCACCATGATAGTGTTTTCATTTACCAAAAGGTTTGAGAGAATGTTGTGATGTTTTCATCTAAACATTTATGAATAGGATTACATGCAAGGGTTTGTAAACGTATGTATTTCACATGCATACATAACTGTAATGCACATGCTCTTTAATGTTGTTTTTTTTTTTTATATATATATATATATATATATATTTACTTGATTTGCACTTCTATTCATACATTTTCAATGGCAAATGTCAGTGGTAAATACACACAAGCTGTGTTTTGGCGTTACTGAAACCTCTCTTTTAGCACACAAGTATTAATTCCCCTGTTCCCTGACACAGAAGCCAAAAGCATCAGCACATTTCTACAAATTTACACGTATGTGCCTTGTGACTGACAGGGGCACCTGCTATCTTGACTTGGCATCTTCAGCAATAATAACCTGATCACTGACATGCATGGAATGGTTTCAACCTGGCTCCATCTGGCCCACCACAGTGGACCATTTTGAGAAGATTAACGTGCCAGCATGAAAATGAGATTGACCAACCATCCGGATTTTGGATATCCATTATGACATTGTCAACAACACCACCAGTTCATTCTATAACTCTCTGATGACTGATGAGTACCAAATAAAAATATGACAACAGCAACTTAAAGTGCTTGTGTTTGTTATATTCCCTTTCTGCTGGCATTCTGCTGGCATTAGAAGATGTTTCACTAAACAGTAAAAACATGTTTACTCATAAAAATATAGGGAATAATATGGGTATAAAATAGCCATACAATTGTTTAGTCTTTACAAAAAGTTTCCAAATAAATTATATTTGTCATGTTTATACATGTAGTAAATAAATATGACAAACTCATATATATAATCTATATCTATATTGTATATATTGTATTGATAAGTAATGTTAAGATACAGTATGTCTACCTGTTAAATTTCTTAATTAGGATATACACAACATACAATATTAAGTGTTAGGTTATTGCCGTAGGTTTTTGATGAGCACTCAGGAACATTTTCCCAGTTGTTGAAAGTGAATAATAATTATGAATAATTAAATACCCATATTACACATATTCTACTATTTGCTATAATATTACGAAATAATATTTAACTTGACGTATAAGACACGAAAATGTTATCTAGTATAGCCTATGTTTTATATTTTGCAGTCTTATATTAATTAAATTACTTTTTAGTCACAGTATTTATCTGAACAGCTGAGCAAAATGTAGCCTAAAGGTTTGTAGCTATACTGCCATCTACAGGACTGTAAAGGACACGATTAAAACGTTTTTATCATGCTTTGGGGCTAAAATGTCATAACCTTTTCATGTATTATTCCAATAAATAGGCATACACTTTTTATTTTAAAAATAATTATCTGTCAATATGTTATCCCTGCTTTTCAACAAACAATCGCATATCATTGGATATTGATGCAGCAGAAAATAGCCTGTATGAATATCTGAATTCCAAACAGAATATGCCACAAAAAAATAAAAACAAATGTCGGCAAATGCATAATTCCATGTCTTCTGTTTATTATTCTGTGCAATCTCCTCCCTGGGGCTCACGGTGCCAGTCGCTCTCCCCCGCTGACGCGTCTCCTATCTCCCTGCCCGCGGTGGGCCACTGCATGTCCCACCGGCAGTAACCTGGACTCCAAGGCCAGCATCGCCTTGGAGCTACGGTGGGCTACTAAACTTGAATTCATATTTTAAAAATATAACATTGTAAACTCTAGCAAAGTTATTTGAATTGGTTCACTAAACATGTATTTAGTTGTATGTCTTTGATAACATCCACATGTAGAGGTCGCTCAAAACAAAGGGGCGAACCCCCTTACGGGTTTCCCTTCCTTGTTTGACAGGCTTGTTTTAGATTAGCTAAAGCTTTCAGCGATCTAGGAGTGGCAACAGAGATAACTTGAATGATAATATAGATGAAGGGGCACACAGTGTATCACTATGTTTGCATGCATTACAGATACTCTGTGTTAGCTCATATTTTCCGATTGCATATTGATTGAACTGGTAGATTAATGAAGGTGTCTTCGGTCATATATTCGTGAGAAGTGCCCGATATGTGTTGTTAGCAGATACCGTAAAGCAAGCGATAACTTGCTAAGATAGCCTAGAAAGCTAATTGTTTACGCGACCCGCTAGTGTGGAGATGGCTCTAATGTTACTTATGAGTTTTAATGTCGACTGTCTGACAGGCAATTTGGCGTTGTTTAGCTAATGGCGGCAACTAACAATTGCTCGAGGGCTTTAAAAACTGCGGCTAAGTACCGTACACGTTAGAAGTAGCCTACATTAGTTAGCTAGCTAGCGAGCTAGCTACTAACGTCCAAAGAATGAGTAGAAAGCATCATCATTATAAAGGAGCTGAAGTTAGCTGCTGCGTGAAGTACTTCTTATTTGGATTCAACATAATCTTTTGGGTAAGTTACTGCTGGCTTTCTGCTGTTTTCCTCTATATAATATATAGTTTATTATTTTTGATGGCCTTATTTTAAACAATATTAGTCAGTAACAACAGTAACATTCTACCGGTATTTGCCACCAACGTTAGATTAGCATAATCATTAGCCTAAATATGAATGTGGTGAGTATATCCTTGATTTCTGAGTTTGTATACCTAGTCCTATTCAAACATAATATAACATTATCTACTAATGAAACAACTGCACTGACTTGACTCATATCTTAAGCCCTCTTTGACAACTCGGTTATAGCATGGTATGATAGCAGTTTTTCTACTGAATTTACACAATTACAAAAAAAATATTACCATACGTATTTTTGGCCAAAGACATTAAATTGCAGGCTGTTCACCAGACAAAATATCATGTAGAGTAGAATACAATTTTGTTATTATACATGTGGGCCAAGGTGTACGGTATGTTATGGGTTGCAAATGCACCATTTCATAGTCAAAATCAAAACAATGTGGCTATGTAGTAAGTAACTGGTCTTTATTATTTATATTCAAACTTTGTTCTCTCAATTACATTCTAAACATTCAATACTTTCAATTACATTCTAAAAGCAGATGAAGCTCTTCTGCTTGTTAATAATAAAGTCCAGATCAGATTATGACTATTCACATCCATTCATCCCACCTGCTCTGCCTGTTCCCTACACTGCTATAATGACAGTGGGTAAGGGAATGATTTGTCTTTGTGGCCCCAGAGGGTCTTCCCACGCGCTGTCTGAAGGAAAAGGCTTCACTTTGTTGAATACCAGCAAGCCTTCTTCCCCTGATCACCCCATTCACTCCCACTACCCTATTGTGTTCATGCATTGCATGACGGCATTGTTTCTCATTTTGTCTCACACGCTGCACATATGCGTGTGCGCGCACACACACACACACACACACACACACACACACACACACACACACACACACACACACACACACAGGGTGGTGAGAACCGAGGGGGAGGGAGGGCTGCTTCTTCTGTTTTCTCATCTTGCCTTGTTGCCTCTAGCAGATGGTATAGGCCTCCGTGAACTTGGCTCTCCTTGCCGCCCTCCTTTTCACCTCTGTCCTTTTCCCTACAGTGTCCTCATTCCACGGCCAGTCCTCAGCGCTGCCTTACAAATTGCAGTATTACGCCTTATCGCTTCTAGCAATTCCTAAGGAGACGGGAATGTTTACAAGTGCCTAAATGTGCCTCTTGTTATGGGCTTAAATGGTGACCAATGATTTGTTGTCGTTTCATATGAGGACCCGTCCATATTTCAATCAAATTAATTACCTGTGAAGGATTGATTCATAGACCCTATGCCGGCTTAAGGCCAATTTATGCTTCTACGTCAAAGCTATGCCGTAGCCTACGGATAGGGCGTATCTAAGAGATTAGCTATAAAGAAATATATATTTTTTATATGCTTATTTCAAAATGTTTACACTTTATGTGCTCTACTCTTGGAGCTTGAACAAGACATGGCACTTCACATAGTGGGGCTTTGCATGCGCAGACAACGCACGCAGGTATGCACGGCCAACCAACAAGCGCAGAAGTATTTGCTCACAATGGCGTAGGCTCGATGCGGAAGCATAAGTCAGCCTTGACTCATATCCGTGTGCTGTGTACCTACGGCACATTATGAAGCACGTCTCCAACCATGGAGCATGTTCCATCTTGCTGGCTCATTGTGTTCATTTTCTCCTAAACATGGCCTCTTATTTGTACTGTGCAGTCAAACAACATTTGACAAACAAAACCAGTCCTTGGCCGATATAAAAACACCAATTTAGGCCTATTCATGAGCAGGCAAGGCATCCCATTTGCTTACAGAATACCAAAGTGTGTGAATGCAAAAAAACCTGTTTGTATAGCTTACAAACTCTATATTAGCAGTCTGACACACACAAAGCAAACACGAACCTTGTTGTCTAGTGCTAAAGAATAGACACTTCCCTTACATCTGATTAATCACATTGTCTGCCTCAGCCACTGAAATGTTTGGGAGCTGTAATTAAAAGCGTGTTTGCTCTAACTGAATTGCTTATTTTGTTGGATGCAGGCTACATGTTATTAGCTGTCTACAGCCCACCATTGTAGCTCCTCGCCTGTATCGGCCAATCAAATCAGACACATTTTTCTCCAGCAGTCTCTTGGACAGCAGGCTCTTGTTCTAGTTAATCTCTATGCAGTGGCCTAGCCAGTTTTACACATTGAGTGCTAACAAGTGTAAATTCAGAATATAGAGATTTATTTGCGGTCAGACAAGGTTCACAGTGTCTGTCAGCCATTTGATCTAGGTTGATATTGTCAATATATACTTCATCAGTGGGGAGTGGACTGTGCTAGCCAAGCCACTGACCATAGAAATACAGTGTATTGGGAGTTCCAGTAAAGTAGCTTGCCGATACACTCGCTGAGCCTGTAGCCTTTGTGTGTGTGCCTGTTTTCACACAGCTAGCCTAACACTGGTCTTGTGTGCTTGTTCAAGGTTAATAGGATCAGATGCCTTTGACAGATATCTACTTAAGTGTTGATAATCCTGCTGTCCATAAGAGGAACCCCTGGCAACCCTGTGTGAGCAGACCTCCGCGGCTGGTTTATCTCTTCAGCACTAGTGCACACGTGCATCCCATGACGGGCCAGGATTATGCAAGTTTTCATTTCAACCAATTACTACACCATCTGATCAGCATTAATTAGCATACTTTTAATCAGTGATGAGGGGACTAATTAGTGAATTATCATCTGAGGGCAACCAATTAAGGAAATCAGCTGCAGTGAAATGAATCCTGCTTACTCCTTGCCTTGCATGGAGCGTAATTGGAAGAATATAAAGAACATAAAGAAGGCTTTATTATCCAACGATTTAACAAATTTGTGTTTACATCTGCCAGAGATCTTACTCCGTTGGAAGCCACACTGCATCCTGACTGACTACGGAGGAGGATAGATTAGTGGTTAGGGTGGTCCTATGCCACGCAAAAGGTCCTTGGTTTGAGCCCTCATAGCTAGCTACCTGTAAGCATCCTTGAGCAAGATACAGCCTTTACCTGCAACTCACTTCCTGCATCTGTCATTTTGGATACAAGCTGTTGCTTCACTGTTGTGTGGCCTGGCTTATCCGATCACATTCTGATCTCAAATCAGAATGGCCGCAATGCAGTGTATCGGAGGTGTGCAGGAATCAAAGCACACATGCTTGCAAAACAAGATTTAAATCTACACTGACGACAAAAAGGAATAGTACCAGTAGATGTTTCAGATGGACAGATAATTCATTTTCAAGCTGTACAATAATGCTCCCTACTGTGTTGTTTTCATGACACCTATGGCTCTGTGGCGCCATGGTGATAGTGCTGTAGGAAAAACGGTGATAAGGAAAAAGTAAACATTTCACTAGGGAAGGGTTTTGTTTATTTTGCTGTAATTTCCTCAGATACTTTAACCTCCTTGTCCGTAAATGGAAGTTAATTTTGCATAGTGATTAAAAATGCATTTAGATTGCATTGTTTGTTACTTTGACATCCATAAGTGGATGTCTAGTAATACAGTGCCTTGCAGAAGTATTCACCCCCCTTGGCATGATCCCTATTTTTATTGTTTTACAACTTGCAAATTTAAATAACTTTTAGGAGGTTTAGAAAAATTGTATTTACACAATATACCACTTTAAAGATGCAAAATATTATTTTTATTGGGAATAACAAGTAGTAAGAAAAACAAACTGACAACTTTATTGTAATAGTCACCCCCAAAAGGCAATAATTTGTAGTCACCTTTTGCAGCAATTATAGCTGCAAGTATTTTAGGGTATGCCTCTATAAGCTTGGCACATCTATAGCCATTGGGATTTTTGCCCAGTCTTCATGACAAAGCTACTCCAGTTCTTTTAAGTTGGATGGGTTTCGCTGGTGTACAGCAATCTTTAGCTCATACCACACATTCTCAATTGGATTGAGGTCTGAGCTTTATTATAGGCCACTGCCACTCCTTGACATTTCTATTTTTCTGCTTAAACCACTCAAGCGTTGCTTTAGCTGTATGCTTAGGGTTATTGTTCTGCTGGAAGGTGAATCCCCGGCCTAGTCTCATATGTCTGGAAGACTAAAAGATGTTTCCCTAAAGAATGTCTCTGTATTAGGCACCAATGCACCATCCATCTTTCCTTCAGTTCTGACCATTTTGCCAGGTGGCTGCTGATGCAAAACACCTATACAGCGCAATGCTGCCACCAATGTTTCACTGTGGGGATGGTGTTCTCAGGGTGAAGAGGGGTTGGGTTTGTGCCAGACACGTCATGGGCAAAAAGTTAAATTATAGTCTGATCTGACTGAATAACTTTCTTCCATACTGTATGTTTGGTGAGTCTTCCACATTCCTTTAGCCATATGTGTGGATATTCTCTTCTTTAAGCAATTGCTTTTTTTTCTGTCCATTCTTCCATAAAGCCCAGCTCTGTGGAGTGTTTGACTTAAAGTGGTCCTGTGGACAGATACTCCAATCTGTGTTGTCTAGATTTGCAGGTCCTTCAGGGTTATCTTTGGTTTCTTTGTTGCCTCTGATTAATGCCCTGCTTGCCCGGTCTGCGAGTTTTGGTGGGCTGCCCACTCTTGACAGGTTTGCTGTGGTGCCATATTATTTCCTTCTTTTTTTATTTTTATAGACCAACCCTGATCGGTGCTTTTGTTTGCTGCCTTCATGTGCTTGTCAGAGGTTCCTAATTCCCACATGTGAAGGCAGAATTAATGAGTACATCGTGTTAAGTGCTTTGTTGTCGGAGCTATATGAAATTTAAATGCAACATTAATTCTTGGAAATGCATATGTTAGAATGTATGATTAATTTATTTCCCAAGTCCCATGTATGTTTCAGATCTGTGTTTATACCTGAAACAAAACTAAAAAAAACTTGATTGAAAACAAGATGTAATTGTGTCAAACAAAGCTTTAACAGATTAGCATTAATTAAAAACCTCCTATTCCCTTGTATCCGCTGTACTGTACTCTGTGTCACAAGTGTCTAAATAATTGATTAACAATTATTTCCTTGTTTCTTCCATGTCAACGAAAGCTTGAAGGTCACCAACTCAGGAACTCTTATCCCAATTCTTCCCGAATTTCCCACTCGCAATTATGACTTAAAAGGTAGTTCAAGTGGGAAACAAACATTTTCCAGAATTACGATACGATGTAAAAGGCAGTGTTACATACAGGTACAGATGATGTCACACTTAAATTGCAGAGGTGGACTTAATTTAACTAATTTGGTGGCTTATGAATAAAACAGGTTGCAAAGCAGATCTTATTTAGGGGCTTCATAGCAAAATATTCACACCACTTTTCCTTTTTTAAATATATTTTAAACTGTAATTAAATAAAATGAAATTGAAAAAAAAATTATGTTCATTGCATGAAATCAAAATTAAAAAACATTTTAATTTCAGGTTTTGAGGCAACAAAATAGGAAAAACAGAAAGGGGGGTGAATACTTTTGCAAGGCACTGTACAATATGAAACACCTCTACCGGCTGAACTAGACACATCTACCACCTCTGCACTAGTTGCAGATGCTTATAATGAATTGGTACACACATTGCAATATGTTCTCAGTTAGGCTACTGATCAGATTTGGCAGTTGCTAAAATATAGTTGCAGTCTTCAGAATGAGCAATACAATTTCCCTTGTGATTTTTTGTTAATCTGAGCAGATTATTCAGATGAGGCTAGGCCTAAACAAATTGGGCTAGATCTTTCTTTTATTCATAATCATTTCTAGCCTGACAGATCTCTGCCTGCTTACCTTGAGAGTCACTCTCAGACAGTAACAACAGTAACAGTGGCATTTAATATCACCAGAATGAGCACAAAGGAATTCTGTTAAGAACGCAATGCGATGTTGTTTTTTTGTCTTTTTATGTGTGTGTAACTTTGCCGTATTGTGATTCAGGCAACATTTCAATATTATGATATGGCCTGGTTTGAATAGGCTTATTATAATACATGTGAAATGTTCTCATATAATTATTTCCTTGACATTGTGGCCAGCTACATTTTCATAAGAATTATAAATATGTAACAGCTATGCCGCGCATTGGTGGAGCCAATTCATTATTCTAAAGGCCGCCGCCCACTCAAGGCGTCGACGCGCGTCAAGAGACACCAGGATTTTAGAACTAGTTTATTTTAACGGGGCAGCGTCGGACGCTGCCAGTGAGTTTAGAACTCTGTTGTATTTCTTTGGCGTCAAGCCATATACAAGCATTGAATATCTGCACATTTCTGAGCTCCTTCGTCAATTAGATTTTACCTTTCGAACGTTGCATTCCTTGACGTGCCGAAGAACAACACTTTCAGTGGGCGGTGGCCTTGTTTGAGTATTTGTAAAAGCAAACCATGCAAAAATGGATGGTATTTTTGTGTGATTGGTATAATGTGCCTGACTAGCCTGTTCTGGCTCTCTCTGGCGCACTCTCCTTTTATAAGATATGCTTTTATATTGTTGGCCTGACGAGTATCAAAAGCCTGGCAGGGTAGCCTAATACCAGAGGGACTGCACATAAAGAGGCTCTTTGTACAGATGGCCAGACCTACTGTGTTGCAACCTCTGTGCTGGCTGATGATCTGCACTAGGCCAATGTTAGCCATCTACACACAACAGAGTGATGATTTCGTCTTTCAGGAGCTCAGGTCATGATCTCTGTCTGTTTCCCGACAGGTGCATAAAGTGCATGCAGTGCTGGCATATACAATATGAATATAATAGAATGATCTTAAAAGAGTGCCTGCAAAAATAGACAGGTAGACTAGAGCACACATAACACATAAGTACATACAAATAATACAAATGATGATGGAATGAGGGTACATCATTCAATATTGAATAATAACTCTTATAGATAAAAAATGGTCTGGTACTGGGCACTGGTGTGTAGATGTATATTGCGTGAAACACATATTTTAGACGGGACACTACACGATTATGCGCTATTAGTGAATGCATGACTATGGACTATTATATTGTGAATACATGATTATGAACAGATTGGGCCTATTGATCTGAGCCTTGTATTTTGCTCTTTCCTCTGTCTTCATTCAGTTACTTGGAGCAGCGTTCCTTGCCATAGGCCTGTGGGCATGGGCGGAGAAGGTAAACACACAAACGCACTACGCACATCAGGACTGCTACAAAAAACATACTTTGCATTCCTCTGTTTATCACCACTGTTACCTTAGGAAAAACACTGTTGCTGTGCAACACACTGTTGCTGTGGCACTTTATGACATTTATATTACATGCAAATTGCTGGTCCTTTTAAAAGTCTAAAATACACTAATCTGAATTTTAGGTTTTCTAATGTATTAGATTATGAAGTTGACATTACTTTTATATAATTGCATTACCGTTCTCTTATGCCCTTTTGAGAAAAATGTGTAGTGATAATGTTGTAACATAATAACTCTATTGCTTTACTGTGCAGCACCTGAAGTGATCAGAGCACACACCTAGCTAGTGTGTCGCGCTTTTGGGCTAACGTGGCTTCTCCTCAAAGAAAATGTTCTAGAAGCAGCAAAACATGTTTCTGTTTATTTGTTTTTAATCTAATATGGCTGAGTGTAAGAATACTGTAATTAGTGCTTGATAACAAATTTGACGCTTGATGCACCTTGTGGAAAACATCACTCATTTTATACCCAAAGTTCATAATGTAGTGTAGATGTCTTCAACGTTTTTCAAGATAAGGACCACTTGACCCCTTTGCATATTCATATTTTAACAATGTGTAGGGTGCCATGTTTACAAGTACTTTGTAATGGTGTAGACCTGGGGTTCTTAAACTTTTTCATTCCTGGACCCGCATAGTAAATCCTCAGATTTCCAGAGACCCAAGCTCATACAAATGTTCACTTTCAGAGGAACACTAAAACTGATTTAATTTAAGTTAATTTATTTCAACTCTACCATGTTACCATGGGGTGGAGAGTTTTGTTTATACACATTTACTTATGACAGTGGATCATTTTAATGCCAAAAAGTATTAATAATGAAATAATCTAACAATGTTGTTTTTCAAATGTATTTTGGTATGTAGAAATTAAATTACTGTTGAACAGATGTGGTTTGAACTGTTTCCCTTAAAAGTACAATAACACATTTTCAGTCTGAACTGAAATGTAATGATTACATCGCTCAGATGTATTCTCATCATCCTTATACCTAAAACAAAGCATTTAATGGTTCTTTCAATTTTACATTTTTGTACCTGTAGAAATTACTGTTACAGATGTGGTTTGAACTGTTTCCGTTAAAAGTACAATAACTAATGTCCATTATGAAATTCTGAACTGAAATAAAATGATCACATCACACACAAATGTTGATCTGCATTTACACACACACACGCACATACACATTAAGTATTTTTCTCACGCCAGGGTTATTTTTCAATTGATTTCAGTGGGAGTGCCATTGGAATCGCTCGCTGGAATGAGCGTTTATTCCACACCGGGCGCTGAGCGCTGAACCTTTTTTCAAATTGAAAAATGTTAAACTTTGGTGAAACGCCACACCCTTCACTGTCACCACACAAGCTAGCATGTCTATTTGCAACATATACAATTCAGAGCGCACCTTTCTTATTTCCACAGTTCTATGGAGCGCACTGAATACATTCCAGTGTTAAATAACTTGTTGCGTTGCGACCCACCATTAACGCATCCGTGACCCATTTTGCGTCGATTCCCATAGTGTAACAAAGGCTGGTGTAGACTGTAGAATGCTAAGCCATTCAAATAATTATTTACAGATTAATATATTTATAGCTAGGTTGTAGTTATGTTAATGTGTATTTTCTGACATTTCATTTTCACATTCGCACATGCGCAGTCAACGTGCAAATGTCTGCGCGATCAACAGACCAGCGCATAAGTATATGATACAACGTAGGCTAGACGTAAGCATAAATGGGCCTTTAGCTCCTCCATCTTAAACGCCTGCACTGCTTAATTGTATAGCACTTTTAATACAGCTGAGCTGCAATACACAATTGCAGCTGAAATAGCTTTACAGAGGAGGAATACATGCACAATTGTGCTTCCCTGAAAAATATATAGAAATAAAGAACATAATGAATTCTAAATGGTTAAAAGAATAAAATAAAAAAAACATAAAATGATACTTGATGGCATATAACATGGGTCTGTAGATAATCATATTTTTACCTTGATGGCGTATAACATTAGCCTGGTTTAACCAGACCATATTCACTTTGTGAATAGGTCTGGCCATGCTCCATTTGGAAGTGTTCAGTCTTTTCCAACTACTTGGCGTAGACCTCTGGTTAATTTTGAAACAATGGACAGTGCTGAATCAATCGGCGTTGCTACAATTATTTTGATCGCCTCATCTAGCTCTCCCACTATTTTGAAACACGTATGACTTCGACATCCTCTCACTAATCCACGCAGCTTGGACCCCCAGCAATGTGGCTGTGCGAACGCTAATGTGATCAGGGTTTCCAGACTATAATCTCAGCTAAATAAATTGAGCTGAGAGCATAGTCGAGCGGAGCCTGGCTAGTATAACATGGGTCTCTGGATATACATCATATTATTTCCTTGATGCCGTACGTCATATTATGTCTTGGAGCGGGACCTTCACACAACAGGTAGCCATTGATGTGTTTATAAGCTAATGTGCTTGCTACTCTGCTGTTAGCTTGCTTACAAGAAGGAAATGTGTGTGTCTCCCCAGTGCCTCTGTTGTTTGTAGTGGGTAGTAGCATCTAGCCGGCGGCCCTCACTTGACTGTTGACTTGTTGTTTTATATTTTTCATGCGCACCACTCACACATGGGTTCATTGGCCATGTATTATGTCCTGCTTTCTGTAGAAGGAATTGTTGGGTTCACCTGGAGCCGAGAGCCTGGTATCCGCATGCATGCACACACACGCCACCTGTGATTGTTAAGAGCGGTGCCGTGACTCACTGTTTCCTAGCTGTGCCCTCGGTGGCCAGATAATCCACACTGTTCCTTTTTTTAAATGGAGTGTTGCTGAGTGGCTGACTTCTATTAAGAGACATATGGAGGCTGGTACATATTAATTTATTTGTGTGTGAGAGGGAGCAAGATCTTTTGCCTGCCATTTAGAAAGTGGCATGTGAAAGGACTGTACTGCAAACTCTCTGTAACAGTCGAGCTTCACCATTGTACACTGTGTGACAGCATATGGCAGCAGTAGTTTTCATCCCAACTAAGTGATTAGTGAATTAGCCCATTAATTAGCCAGCCATTGCGCCAGAGGTTTTTCTTGTAACAATTGCATAGACTCTGGCCATATACTCTGCAAACTACAACGTCGGATACCAAGATGGTAGTATAGTTTGAATAATTCAGACGAACTGGGTATAATAAGGAATTGTCTACTGGAATGTCTTGCTCTGTAATGAACAGTGATCAGTGTCAGGCCAGTGTTGACTAGAACACTAGGCCGTTATCCCAGGGCTTGTGATTAAATTCAAACCAGTGTCTCTTCAGCATCTATTTTCACAGGATGAGTAATGAACGAGGCGATTCACAAGTCCCTGCCAGTGTTCTTGTCTGGGAGTCATCTATCCTCAAATCCTCTATACAAGTTGCACAACGTTTCCGAAAAATGTGTCCCGTGTTGCCACCATCGCACCCTCCTGATTTTGATTTGTTGAATACTTGAGAAGCAAACAGGACTGTGACAGAAAATCATCTTGAACGCAGCTTCTGGGCTGCGATGGTTGGGCCGTCAACGAGGGAACTGTAATGTACTGAACCTTCGCAGAAGGGTTCATACAGGGCCTCCCTGGCAAATGCCTTTTGTTAAAGGCTTGTAAGACATTCGCCAAAGAGCCATAAACCCAACAGTTGCAGGGAGTCACAGTGTGACTTTGTTCCTCTGTCTTAATAAGCAACGCACCTGACAGACAACATTCCCTTTGAGCCCTTTTCAGCTGCACTCCTAGGCTCTGAACAAGGCAGCGCTGACATTTAGAATTCCCAGCACTTTGCTTTGACGCGCCACGGTCCCTTTTAAGGTCGACTTTTGAGTCGAGATTAGAGAGAGACTTTGCATGAATTGTTTTAAGAAGGGTAGGCAAGCTGATATTATAGAAGCAATTCCAGAAACTATTTGAACACTAATGAAGTTCTGTGTTTTTTGTTTTCCTGCAGGGGGTGCTGGCTAACCTGTCAACCATCACAGACCTGGGGGGCTTTGACCCTGTGTGGCTCTTCATTGTGGTGGGCGGGGTCATGTTCGTCCTGGGCTTTGCTGGCTGTATCGGAGCTCTCCGGGAGAACACCGTCCTGCTTAAATTTGTGAGTCACCCTTTCACTTTGTTCAGGCTTTTTGCTCCCATCCACGCCAATTCACACCTCTCGCAAGTAGTTCACACCTCCAGATCCACAATTCTCACCAGAGGCGAAGCAGGCGCTATTTTGACTCACCCAGGCCAATTGGCTGTGGCTGACTGTGTGCAGAAAACGTGTGGCATCGCATTGCTAAACCGAGTGTTATCTCACCTCAAGGTTCCGGTAACCGAAATCAATCCAGCAATCTGAGCAAACTGGATTTTATTTTTTCCTTTTCGCCTTCTGTGTCAAACAACATTTTCCCCATCACCACCTCCCAAAAGCCACAACGTCATTTTGGGGGATGTTTTTATTTATTTATTTTATGGGTTCAGCTGCATCAATACCAACATGCGAGTGATGGAGACGAGCTGGGTGTGTTGCTGTCTGCCACTTTGAGAGGCCATTATCTCCCGGCCGACTCAATTAGCAGTGGATTGTTGGACAGCTGGTGTGGCTTCTAGGGTCGTACGCTCCTGCGTGACCGTGTGCGTCAGCCACTGTTTCCTCTTGCATTTACTGTAAAGGAATGACATAATGGTTCTTCTGGAACTGTTTGTGTCATAGCCACGCTCTCAGTTGGTGAGCTGGTCTTCATGGGCAGTGCCTGTTACATCTGCATACATGAAACTATAAAGCACTGTGGTTATGCTGGTTGCTATACAAACAATTTTTTTTTATTCTTGTTCTTTGTAAAAGAGGATTTTGTTTGTGTATGTCCAGTTCTCTGTGTTCCTGGGTTTGATCTTCTTCCTGGAGCTGACTGCAGGAATTCTAGCCTTTGTCTTCAAGGACTGGATCAAAGACCAGCTCAACTTCTTCATCAACAACAATGTTAAGGCTTATCGGGACGATATTGACCTGCAGAATCTCATTGATTTTGCTCAGGAATATGTGAGTACATCTATGAACTGGTCTGTTGCTGCTTTTCACACTGGTCTTTGTCACTAATCCTAGCACCCTACTACTAGTATCTTGTTCCAAACTGGTCCTGAACACCTTATTCTATTCTATCACATGTGAGACATGAATTAGCCTGTCATTGTTGAGTAGACATCTTCACCAATGTGCTTGTAAATGACTGAAAAATTATTATCCAACAAAATGTAACAACTGATTCAGATCAAAGGCATGTAATCCCAGAGCTCCACCATGACAGTTAATCAGCTATTTAATCCTGTTTTCTCACATTGCGCGCCTCTTGTCTGTTGTTGCTATGCCTGTCCAACAGTAGGTTGGGCGCTCATCCAATCTTACTTGAGGAAGCTTAAGGGACCAGATTATATTATGTGGAATAACTTTTTCCCCTCAGCAGTAACAGGCTGTTAAATCTTCACATGTTCCTCTTGGCACAGTGGTCGTGCTGTGGAGCTCATGGCCCCAATGACTGGAACATGAACATGTACTTCAACTGCACTGATAATAACCCCAGCAGGGAGCGCTGTGGAGTTCCCTTCTCATGCTGTATTAAAGATCCTGCTGTAAGACTTTTAATATACCAGTAATGTCCTGTACACAGTATCACTGGGTGTATACAATATGCAGTTTGTACCAGACGTAAACGCAAATAACAGCAACATAAATGTGGTTAATTAAACCCTAGTTGTTTCCACAACTAATGACTTCTATTGAGTTTCTCTGAACAATGTAAAGATGTCAGAGACCAGAGAAAAAAAGAAGAAAAACGTTTGACAATTACAGCCCAGATTAATGCCAGCTTGTATCATTAAAACAGGCCATTATTGACATAAGTGGAGGAGAAATGCCCTCCATGCAACCTGTTTTGTTTCAATGCCCAAAGTTGTTCTCAGAAGTCATTATGGCCTGCAGATGGTCTGGTGGGAGAGCATTACTCCAGTCCTGTTCTTGTGCTGTTCCCACAGGAGGACGTTATCAACACACAGTGTGGATACGACGTTCGACTTAAAGTGGTTGGTATCGTATTGCATTGCTTTGGGTCTGTTTGTGAGGTCTGCACAACGCATCACACCGTAGACGCTTTCAAATGGTCACAACACAAAAATAACCGAGGATGTAGTTCTCGGCGAACTCTCTTGGGCAATGGACTTATTGGTTACAGTTTAAATAACAATTTATGTTCACAGAAAGCCTTCACATTTTTACCTTCAAGAGAACACGTTTGCCAAATGTGAGTGCTCCTCATACCTTTACCATTTTACGAGTCTGTACTTGCCTTTGAAGATTGCTTTCAAAACGGTACATTTTGTGAATATGATTCACAATGCTGTTGAGTGGATTGGAAAGTAGGCTACGTTCTTACCCAGTCTCAATAATAGACGATTGACAAACTGTACCAACCTCCCACACTGACTTTCTGGATGGTTTGAATGCAGAACTTGTCTTTTATTCAAATGACTGAGCGAGCTGTTGTGGGAACGGCTGTCTGTCAAGGCCACGGGTCCAATCGGCGTGTGATCACCTGGCTGAAGCATCCCTGATGAACAGCATTCCTAGTATGAGGGTGCTGTAGACCCCAGTGCACACTAGCCACCACAGCAGCAAAGTGAATACACACGACCCCATAGGGTTAAACAGCAGACATGCTTGTCTGCTCCGCGCCGCTCACTGCCTTTAATAACAGATTGTTGTTCTACCAGTGCTAATTATGCTCCAGTTATAGCCCAGAGAGCAGACTTACTATGCTCTGTAATTGGCCACTCAGTGGGCTATGTCACTCTACTGCCTTTTTGCTCTGTGTGGGCGTGGTGATTACCGCACTGCAGTCAGACGCAGTGCTGTTGCTAGGCATGCTGCACTACGGAGAGCTGCCTGCCTGCCTATGTATGTTTCCATCTATATTGTCCAAGCCCCGGTGCTGCTGTTTGATCGGTGTCCCCCCGTGCAGTGTGATTATGGCGTGTCATGCAGAGCGAGACAGAGGAAGAGCAAGGGACACAAGGGCACTTTAGCTCTACAGCAATGGAAGATGGCTGAAATGGCTTCAGGGGAAGGTCAGAACAACACGCGGCTTCTTGATGTGTCATTGGCCACCCCGGGACTTGTGTTGCCTCTCATTGGATGAGAGTTGCCTTTCCATGTTTCGCATAGGGGAACAAAAGGTTTCCTTGGTGGAATAGTCCCATAGAGTTACAAAGACACCATTGTGGGATGGTCTTCTACTGCTCTAAACCACCCCACCCACCTTCCCCAGTGTGGCTTACACCTTTTATGTTGATGGAATATATCATCCCATTTCTCTAAAAACACAAGCATCTGTAACACATCAAGGTCCTGGGAATACATGTCCTACCTTTTCATTTGTTTATATAGAGCGTGGTTTTAGTTACTGGAAGCCTCATGGCCCGATTAGTCATTTGGCCAAATCGTTCTTGCCATTCCTTAGTCATAGGTTAAAGCTCAGATCGACAGTAGAACTGAAACAAAGACCCACAGCCACCCGTCAAAGCTGATACATTTTTTTTATTTTATTGATGGCAATGCTTTAATGTTCTAAATGTCCTGCTTTTTGTGTTTCTCTATGAGCGCAGGAGCTGGATCAGCAGAAGTATATCTACACTAAGGGCTGCGTGGGACAGTTTGAGAAGTGGCTACAGGACAACTTGATTGTCGTAGCCGGAGTCTTTGTTGGTATTGCACTTTTACAGGTAACAAATGAAGTCTGATTTATCTGTGTACCAGCTTGTGTTGATGTTGGCTAAGGATAGCTTCCGCATCTCACCTAAACGGCAGCCCTGTCTTAAAGCCGAGCTTATGCGCTCTGTGATTTTGAGCCACCGCAGCCATCTGCTGGTGAGGACACGGAACATCAAGCTCGTCAAACGAGCAGCCGTCTGGTGTAGCTCAGCCTTGTGACCTGATTTCCTGTGTGTATCACTTGACCCGATTTCTCTCGTTCTTACTTGTGTGCGTATCTCTAGATCTTTGGGATCTGCCTGGCTCAGAACCTGGTGAGCGATGTCAAGGCTGTCATGGCCAACTGGTGACATCCTCCATCGGGGGGAGGGAGGACTCCACACCGCCTTTCTGTCATACCTTCCCAAGGGCAACATGGCACAAAGCCTCTCCTGTTTACCTTGAGACTAAAAGCTGAGAACACAGAGCCTTGTGCTCCGCTGAGCTGTGAAACACACTCGCACACACACAAACGAACACTGACACACTTTACAGTTTATCCATGACACATGCAGTGGGTTTGGGTCCCCAACAATCAACACCGCTGCTTGTTTACGGCTCAGCGGGGAGTTTTCCATGCACACACAGGGGTCCCTGTCGGCTGTCTGAAGGCCTATTTCAGAGCTATTTTAGCATTCTTTGTATTTCTCTTTGATTGTGGCCAGAGGTGTTTATGGGATGCTAAAGACTCCTGTGCACTGGGAGCGAAGAGGATTAGTCTAGCTGCACACAGCCTCTGTTAGCGCTTCTTCTGTAAGCGCCTGGACAATTTGGCCATTCCAAAACAACAGAAACGCTCCCTGGAGAATGGGAGATCAACAAACTCCTGAAGGAATTTATGGCCTTTCCACAACCACTCAAAGACTGTGCAGCCTCAAAGCACTTCAGGGGAATTATTATTATTATTTCCTCTTAGAAATGTAACACACAGGGAAAAAAAGTGCCATTTAATTTGAAGTCTACAGTATCTTGCGTCATTGCTTCAGTATCTATTGTTGACTTGGAATGTTTGCACCCTGCCAGAGAGGTCCTATCTGTCCTACCAAATATTGCTTTACAGTATGCAGTCTTTTTGTCCACTTTGTTTGAATGTAACACGTAATGGCCTCTTCTCCCCCGAGGCTGACATCTCTTTATGGGTTATTTGTCATGTAGTAATTGGAAAGAAAAAGCTCTACTGATTGTTCACTTGGCCAACAAATTGTGCTGTTACCAATTGGAATGGAAACCAAATTGTCTCAGAAAGCCACTAATGGACTTGCATTTGTCTTGTTGATAGTCTTTGGATTTCATTACAAGTAGAAACAACATTGCAAATGTCCAACTAGCAATTTCCTAAGCATATTGGACTATTAGATATCCCTTATCCTACTACGTGACAAGTGCCTAACTAACAACTAAAATGTCACATTAAACATTTTACTTTAATGCTGTCTAAACATAAATGACTAAAAGATGTTTTAAACATTTTATGAAAAGTAGAATAGCAAATATGTTAGCTTTTTTATATTAACAATGTAAATATAATGTTGATATTGCTTTAACTAGATTGTATTAATATTAAGTGCAGTAACACTTACTTTTGAGTTTCAAACAGCCAAGTTTATGTTGTTTTAGTTTCAACAGAAATATCTGAACCCTCAGCACAGGACCAGAATGCAATACCGGTGTTTCCATTTAACCACTAAAGCAGTGTCTGCCTTTTTTACTATACCGGTTGTTCTACATAGCAGTCACATTGCTGCAAACTTTATAAAGGTCTATTCAAGTGTCTCATCCTACACACATTTTTGTGCAGGAATATTTAATTTCCAAGAGGTGGCTTAATGTAACACATGCAGCACCTTAAAACCTCTGCAACAGACCAAACAACACCTTTTAATCTAAGCATCCAGATCTGTTTACGTAATGTAATTGTGTTCAACGCATTGCTGAACTTGAATTATTTTGCTTTGTCAGTCAGATATTCTGGGATTTAATTTAGATTCAGAACAATGGAAGGGACAGGCACGGTTCTTAATGTTATGCACCATAGTAAAACAAGTATAACATTTCAGCAATAGAGATATCTATTTAGTGTAAAAGAAACTTTATTCTCATGCCTTTGTTTGGAGGAGTTCTTTTGCTCAGGGCTTTGAACAGCCCCTCGATAGTTTATGGCTAAACTGTTTGGATCCAAACGTGTAATTTGTGTTAAAGGGCCTGTGCCCTATATGAATAGCATTCCTGATTACTATGCACCCTCAGTTTTATCCTGTAAATCAGTGGTCCCCAACCCTGGTCCTCGGGGACCGGTGCCCTGCATGTTTTAGATGTCTCCCTGCTCCAACACAGCTG
>JAODTR010011249.1:4234-28621 GCA_025399935.1 Amblyopsis rosae | reverse complement strand
ATGGTAGCGCTCCACCTCCTGCACAAGTTCTGGCTCCTTCCCCCACAGTGAGGTGACGTTCCACATCCCCAGAGCCAGCCTTTGCTGCCCGGGTCTGGTCCGTCGAGGTCCCTGACTAAATCAAATGATTTATTTAAGGTTATCTGGACAGTTGCAACAAGTCTTATTTTCTCCAATTAGAATAATATTATGGTGATATCTAAAACTAGCCCCCCCCCCACCTGGAAGGATCATTTTACCACTGCCTATGCATTTAATAAGGGGGATTAGGGGATTTGAAAGTTTTTTTGCAATATCTCCACGTTTTGTATTATTTAATTCAAGTTTACTCAGTTTGAAGTATAATTTTGTTGACTGCTCAGTTGTATGAATAGCATATGGCAAGGTTGTTATCTAGGTTTTTTACGGTTGATAGCTTTGTAACATTTGCAAAAAGATACTGTAATCTTACATTTGGAAACAGACGTGTTAAATTGAAGGTCTGAACGTTCTCGTTACATTGTAGATAGTTTCCATTTTCTTGACTGCCGCTGACATGTTGAGAGATTATTATGCCAACTCTTCCCTGAAAACATATTTTCAATTAAATACTACAATATTATTGTGAAGTTATATACTACTATGTTCATTGAGGCTAAATGCAACAGGCTTGGGGTCAGTTTTAGCATTTTATTTATTATATTATTATTAAGTCCTGTGCCTTATGGACAGGAATGAAAAACTAATAATTTCAGTATTTCTGTAGTAGGCTCCAATATTTTATAACCTGGTAAATGCATGCCTGATGCATTATTCATATTTTTTCATGGTTGAGGAACTACTGTAAAAGTCACACCTCCATTGTGTTTCAATTCAATATGTTCTACGTCAGATAAATGCACTTGTAACTCTTGGCTCCCTTTGGCCAAAACACTTTAAACAGCCAGGGTCCCGAGCTGGCAAATTATCTATAAAGATACAGCAGGAGGTTTAGTCACATTGTACTTTTTCCACATCATCTAACAAGAAAACATGTCTGTATTGCCTAACAAATATTAGGCAATACACATGTGCACAGGCAGAGGTTTATGAATATTATTTTTGACTGTATGTTATTTTACACAATTCATATTTGAGAGTTTAACAATTATTTTAAATTGAAATAAACAATGCTAACATTCTTTTCTGTCTCCACAACAACAAACAACAACAAAGCCCTTTTATAATATTGCATTAAATACAACCCCCCCCACATACACACACCACAACATCAATAACATCAACATCAACAACAATAACAACAACAACAACATCTCAAAAAGCTATTAACAGGTAAAAATAGGAAAGCAGTCACAGCAGTTCTTCCTACATGCAGTGACCCTGACCCCGGCTTCATATTGTTGCTAGACACTCCAGGACACGTCACGTGCTACAGCTCCAGTTTGATCTACAGTACACCTTCCACTCACTACCCATTTACACCTGCTCCACAGCTCCCTGGGGCTCCCTGAAGTTGCCATACCTAGCAACCCTCTTACCTGTGTGTTAGGTTCAAGTGTGCCTTTAACCCATGAGGAGAGCCCCCAGCACAGTAAGACCTCTCAGAATGAGAAGAGGGATAGCTTTTATAGACGTGTGTCAAAGATGAATTTCTCTGGCTCTCCATGTCCTCCAAACTGTACTTTCATACAGAACTACACACCGTGTCACGTCACGCTGTGTGTTTTCATTCCTTCCCCCATATTGCATGCATTCTTAGTACTTTTTGGGGTACATTAAATCACTTCCAACACCTTGTTAACCAATGAGATTGCTTGGCTGAAGCCACAAATTTGTATGGTATCAGCCATATTTCTAAGCTGTCAAATTCATACTTTTTAATGTTATGTTATAACGATTCCCTTTTTGCGGCAGGTTTTCTCACATATTTGTGGGGAGCTGTTGACCTGTCTGCTTCCTGCTGACAGCATGATCCCATAAGGAGAGCTGGAGGTGTGAAGAAGACACGAACACAAGACAGCACAGCAAGCCACAGCACAACACCATGGTGCACAGCCCAGGACAGCACAACAAAACATAATGCAACACAATATTTTACCACACATGACAGAACTACAACACTATTTCTTAGACACTTTGTCAACGCTGTGTCCAAGACTATGCGACCTATACCTAAAGCCTGGCACTCACTAGTATCTTATCAATGAGCAATGCTGACTTAACTGATCAACAATCAAGCATGTATTATCAGTTTACTGCTACTGAACAACAATACTGTACATAAATATAATGTGTGTTTTTTGTTACATACTTTTGTGGATTGGAACTCCAGATCACCAAACGTAACACTGAAGCACTGAAAATGTTTGTGTTGTCATACAGTAATATGTCCCCTTGAAAGCTTTACAGATATGTTCAGTGTCCCATTGAAGCAGCACAAGAAACAGAGTAACCATTCTGGGCTCTCTTTAGCCACAATCAAACAAGGCCCTTCACTCAAGGACAATCTATCCCTTCGCTGCTATCATGAGCAGGGAAGGGATGGCCAAGGAGAGTGCAAGGCATTGCAGCCAAGAGTGAGCGACATGGCATACGTGCACAGTCACATGCAATGACAAGCATGTACGCGCGCGCGTGCACACACACACACACACACACACACACATATATAACAGAACAAGATAGAGAGAGAAAAAACATGAATGTAGTTTCATTTCCAGTGTTCCTTATGGAAAACTAGGGTGCATGTTAATGTGTGTTGCAGGTCTTGGGTACAGATACTTAAGCAGGTTATAATCATTTCTGTTTGCCCTCTAATCACTCTACCTCAGTCCCTCTCAAAGGAAGTCTTGCAGCAGGGCTGCCATGAGACTGGCATCTTAATGAATGTGGGGTAAACAAGCTACCAACAAACAGGGGAGTCATTATTATGAATTATTAGCCTGAATTTATGCAGTCTTGTTTTTAATGGCATATAACCTTGAGGCTGTCGTCCCATCTCTTGCTCTCTCCCCCGCACTCTCTTAACTTAAATCCAAATTACCCCTCAACACACACACACACACACACAGTGAACACACAGCGCTTGTGGCACTGTATCAGGACACGAATGCTAGTGTCCTTGGGCATCTATAATGTGCACTGGGGACATTAACCCTTTCATACTGTCATAAATCAGAATTATGACAAAAAAACAAATAGTATTTTCTGTAATAAGATGGCCTGTTTGATTATAAGACCCACAGTACCAGAGCCATCTAAATCTGATTTGGGCTATGCAATGTTCAATTATACACTAGGTATAAATGCGTAATTCTTCTTAACATGTAGTTGTACTTCTATAACGTGATCAGTAGGTGTCAGAAAACACCATTTAAAATATGATTCTATATTTGAACTGCGAGAGGCAAATAGCTGTTTTGTTGATCCATTGTTGAAGAATAACTAAAAGAGGAATAACACTGAAGATATGACATTGATTAATTTATTATTATGGAATTTTCAAAGCAATGATGTGGATTTTAAACAATGACTGAATCCACATTCAAAATGATTAATATTTAAGGTGATCTGAAAGCATTAATCTTCATATATACACAGACGTTACTATGAGAGACAAGTTACTTTATGGCTGTGATAATATCCTCTGGCCAAAATACTGACTTTAATACAAAGAACATATCGTAAAACGGGTGTGTGAATTATTCTGTACTTAAATGAGCATCAAAGCAATATTATAAACATATTTGATATGGCATTATATAGTAATCTGTTTGAAATGATGACTAAATGCATTTCAGGCCCTCCATGTTGTCACGTGGGTTACGTAGGTAGAGGTGTATTTACTTGTCTGCATGTAGTCAATGAATTGGAACGAGCACTAGATTTAAGAATTGAAACATTTAGGTTGATAAACACATCTTAGCACAACCTTTTCTGTGGCAATCATAGCCTTGCAATTGAAAAAGAGGTGTGTGTATCGAACCATGGCAACACTGAGAAAACACAGCCATTACAAATGTATCGTTGGACAATGGATCAATGCACCTCTTAAAGGCAGTGTGTGCAGGCAGAACAATGAAAAGGAGAGTCACCCACACTTTGCATATATGGTGCATATGTTCATATGCACCATATGGAGACTCCAGAGACCATTATAAAAAAACATGAAAATGAAATCACATACTACTACGCCAGCATGATCAGAGTGCGCTGGGTGACTGTCCTTGGCAAGATCAGACTCTTTGATACACAAATATCAGATTAATTTTGATGTCAGAACACTTTCTTACTCCAGAAAAAAATGCATGGAAAATAAATTAATAATTTAGTAATTTACAATGATGTAAAGTTAATGTCGTACTCGGTTTTTATAAAGATGGTGGCATCATAGATAGATGGATTGACCATCTGAATACTGTAGCCCACTTTGTATTTGCCTTAACGTGATGATGAGACATGACTGTCGGTTCACTGTGACTTGAGAATGCACTGCGTGTTCAGAGAAAGAGGGATGTCACTGATAGAGAAACTACACAGAATCACGAGGCGGTTCGAATACAGGATGGAGAGAGAAAGAAACAGAAAGAAATAAATAACTAAATAAAATGAAAGACACAATATAAGAGGAACGTTTGTGTTTTCATTAGAATGAATTACCACACGGGTGATGATAAGTTATAACCGATTGTTTGCAGATGGGATTCAGTGGTATTCTCAGTATTTCTTTCATTACTTCCCTTCCATCCTTGCTTCATTCATGTTTCGATCTGGTTGCAGACAGAACCTTCCTTTCTGAGATAGTTATGTTGCACTTTCATGGCAGAAAAATGGACACCTTCTTTATAATTGGTTGGATTTTAGTATATTACAGTACATTTGCTGACCTCAGCAAGATTTCAGTATAGCTCTGCCTAGCGCTTACCTGAGAAGAGGCTTAATCAGCTAGAATAACTCAAAACACCTGTGTGAATGTGCATGCGCTGTATTCTGCTTCATTAATCAAACATTGAAGTATTGCGAGTGTTTTGTAACACACAATTGTAAGTAAAGTTACAATTCTTACCTTTTCTGTACACATGTGCTTATAAAGGGAAACTGTAATGGGTTTATAATATAAACCCATTTAATGGGCTTATATTATATATTATATATATAAACTTTATATAATACAGTTCAAGGGCTTTATGTTTGAAATTTCCTTTGTGGTTGAAGCCAGCTAACTCTGATAGGCTCACGCCGTTCTTCACCTACGTTACATCAACAGTGAAGTGTATCGTCAACCGTGTTGGGCAGTAACTTGTTACTAGTTATTGTAATATTATTACTTTTTTCAGTAACTTGTAGTATAACACATTACTTTTGCTAAAACTAATAATTTTACAATTACGAAAGTAATGCTGCATCGTTATAAGAATGAGATTTCCTCCCGAGACTTCCATCTTATGAAGATTTATTATCTATTATTTATTATTTTGCTGGACTTTTTGAAGGAGTAATAAGTAAAGAGTAACTTACTGTATTAGTATTCCTGAGTAACCTGTCCAACACTGACCGCCAAGATGCACATACTGTAGTGGAATTGACGGGAGCCCCTGATATCAATGTGCTCTGGAATCAGTTCACCAACCTGACTTGTGTAAAGCCCACATCTCAAATATGCAGTCACTCTGTGTTTGTGTGATTTAACGTTTTCTTACCTTCCCTCTTAGGAAACTTGTAGCAGCAGGACACACAAAATGTTAGTTATACACATAGACATAAAGTACTTTCTTATCAGTATCTCTCCAAACTGACTTGATGCCTGATGTCTGGGTAAAATGTGGCTATATTTCTGTGCAAGACTCAACTTCATTGCAAGTGACAGTACGCATTTTCTCAAGCAGCCAATACATCCATTATCAAACAGCTGCAGTCTGCTTTTGAGCTAAACTGGCCCTCCTACAACAACACACCCTAAACCCCACCCACCCACCATCACCCACAGGCCTTGACTGTTGTCGTTATTAAGTATCCTGGCCTGGGCTGCTATCAAGCAGCTCTTGACCGCACCGTACACACTGAACAGTGGCCTGGTGGTCCCCTGGTTCAGATTCACAGTTTGTTGCTGCATAGTCATCCATCCAGCAAATCTCATCCTCCTAATTAAGTTAGAAAGGCAGAGTGAGAAGGTCATTAAGCACTTATTTATTTGGCAAACCACTGGTACAGAACGGCCACTGTATTCCACTCGCCAGATCATATAATTGGCCTGAACAATGGTAATGCTTAGTGCCACACAGCGATAGGCAAGGGCACTTGGAGGTGCTCTAAAATGTGCTATGTCTGTGGCGCTCAGACTTTGATCATTAGGTTCTCAGCGGGCAACAGCAATGACGAATACCCCTGTTGACCTGATACCCACTAAATGCAGTTTGGGAGCGGTAAAAGGCAGCACTGCAAATGATATTTTATAGCTGGAAATGAAAAGAAGATAGGTGTGTTGAAGTGCTGGTATAAAGGGTGATTACATCACAAAGGGTGGGAAAAATGAATCCAATTTTAGCAGAGGTTTATCATGGCGGTATAGTGGCCCTTGTGCTTGTCAGAGATTTGGAGTGTAGACCGTGAATCACGCTCCACAAGCCACAACTCATGAGCTAAAGCTTTGTTGTTGTTTGAGCGCTAAGACAGTTGGACTACGGCACAAATGCACATTGGAAGGTCATTGACATTGTTAGATATCTCCGTGAGAGGAAACTAAAAAGATGCGCTTTATTCTTTAGTATAGTGGTTGTTCATTTTTACTCATTGAAAAGCCTTCAATCAGGTTGTGTAGGCTATTGTATTATTTTAAAGATTGCGGCTGGTGCTACAATACACCCATATTTAAGACAAAATGCAATTTTAACCTGTAGATGTTCATTGATATAGCACCAAGATACAGGCAATTAAAAATAGTTAGGACACCAGTGTGCCCTGGTGACTCGGCTCATTTTGTTGAGTGTAATCAACACAATCAGTGGATTTAGAGGGCACGTTTGACTCATTGATCATATTTAATAACACACACTTCTGCATGGATCAAGGTGTAAGCAACTTGTTTGTGTGCTGTGTATGCACCAGCTTGTCTCTAAAGCCTTGTCTTGAATCTATTGTATTGCTTCATTGGCGCTTCTTTGACAGTAACAATGTTGAATGCTGTTTTCTTTTAACCCGTGTGGACCATATGGATTCATGTGGTCCACACGGACCCTTTATGTAGTGTGAGTTCAGGTGTAATACTGTGTGTGACTGAAGTGCTTGCTTAAAATATCATAATTTCAGACTTTGAAAGCAATATACCTGTCCTGCTGATTTTTATGGAAGATTTATGGGAAAAGTGTTTTTATTATTGCTTAATATACAAAACATTTGGCCATGTTTGAAATATTATCTGAACATAAAAAAAAAACACTGGAACTGCTGAAACCTCTGAATAAGAAACATAGTACAGAAATCTATAGTAGTTGTTTTGACATTATAGTTGTTCAGTACATCTTTCAGCATTATTCTACCATGCATGATGTTTGATGGCTGTCCTCTTCCGAGGGCTGTATTAAAAAATACACTAACCCGCTGCGATGCAAGACAGATTGTCACTGTACTCGCATGGCCTTATCTCCAACTGAGAGCTGTGATGGCCACAAGATTATTAAAGATGAGGATGTAATGGTAGTCAGTGACTGGAATGGCTGCAATCAATCCTGATTGGGTTAGATGTGGAGAAGGCTAGGGTGTCAGCGCTCCTGATATTTAAGGGGGTCAAGTGCCATCGATCGTAAGCAGCTGTGTCATTGATAAGACGGATTAAGCTCCCAGTGCCAGAGCATGTTCCCTCACTGCACTCACATCCACATCACATCCTTGCATCCTGTCTAGCAGTGTCCTGTTCCCCAGTCCCCTCTTGCAGACGAACTGGCCTGTGAGTTTGATTTGTAGCAGCTCATTCTGTCCTGTTGTCCTGCATGCTCCATTGAAATTGAAGTAGATTTAGAGGTACTATGATTAGAGGTGTTTTATCTGTCAAATCTTTACTTTTAATGCTGTGTCATTTAGAAAAGTGCTTTTGTTTTGAAGCGCATGAAGCATATGAATATTTATATAAACAACTACCATTAACATTTCATTAAAAATAATACAACTAGATTTTACTTTATTTTTTACTTTATTTTCCATATTTTATATACTCCATATATATGTACATACATATACATACATATATATATACATATTATTATTATTATTATTATTTTATTTGTTTAAATATTGTATCCTGCCACAAGCATTCCATCATGCCAGGGTAGTTGCTGACCTACATTGGTAGCAATTGCAATATTTCTTCTTTTTTAAAATGCTCAGTGACGCTATGCAACATATTTTGCATTGTAAGCACATACTATAATTTATTTTGGAGAAATGTCAAACGCTTCAACACCTGCTAGGTTACATCTCCAAATAATCCATCAGCATGCGATGAGGGTGATGTTTAAAAAGATATGTGTATATAGATACACTTACATGTTAATTAGAATTATTTATTTACTGTATACGTTTATGTTGTATTACATTGTTGGATAGTATTTTAGCACAGGGGCTTTGTGTAGCATGTGGGGCTGTGGAATTTGTATTTTATTTTATTATTTAATTGTTTTTAATCTACTAGAGCTTTAGTAAATATTCATACATGATCAATATTTGATATAGTATTGTATATTATGACATATACTGTGTACTGTGTATACTGTATACACATATTAAGTACTGTACATGTTTTATTTATCATCGTTTGAGATGCACCCTTCCCCATGCGTGCATGTTTGTGTTGAAGGTGCAGTATGAGCGGCTTGTTTTTCATCATTGCACACAGTTGATTGTCATTGTTTTATAAGATCAGCCAACCGAGAAACACATGTGACTCCAAAGGGTTCACATTTTATTCTCACAGCAGTTGAAAATAGTACAATTAATTTGTGAGGAATTTTGTGGAGGTGGAATTGGGAGTCTGAGCACAGAGCAACGCGTAGCAGCCGAATATGTATATAATGAATTTAGCAGCCAGCTGTCATCCCCCACCATGAATTATTGGTAATGTTCCAAACTTGTAAATTTGAAATTCCAGGGAAGGTGGGCTAGTGGGTTCTCAGTTTTCCTCCATGAGTGCGTGCTTTCATCTCACTAATATATGTCTCATATGTTATGTCTGGTGTGTGTGGACAGATTGAGGTCTCATAAAAAGCTGTTGCTTCGGGGACAGTTATGTTCCCAACAATGTAGGTGTTTGTACTTTACAGCACATGCTGCAATGAATATTTCTCCTGCTTGCAGGCATGAGAGTGCTCGAATAATATTCTAATCCCTGGTTTAATCAACATGGGCTTCCACAAGAAATTAAAACTACAATTGGATAGATTAGGCTATACTATATGCATTATGCCTGTGTGTGTGATCCTGTGTGTAACACACACACAGTAACACACTTACTGTGTAGTTCAATGCAATAATACCTGTAGGAGGACAGATTTCAATGTCTGAAAATCCCAGAATTTATAATTGCATTAGCTGATGCATTGAGTTCTCCTGCCTTCCTGTTGTGCTCCTGTTCCTGTTGTGTCTATCCATATACTGTCTTCCTGTGGATGCTGTAGTTCAAGTTATGAACAGCAGATGTCAGAAGTGTTCCTCATAAACCAGGACAGGCTCCTTTTGTGACTATAGAGCTATTATTGGAGTAATGTTTTTTTTCCCCATAGCAAATATATCCATGTAATATAAATGTTGTGCATTATACACAGAGCAGAAAGAGCACTCACTCTTTATGTTCATCCATAGGAAATGGAGATGTCAAAAGTTTGTGTTTGTTTCTTTTTGAAGTACGTGTATTTGTGTGGCGTGAGTGCCGTGTTATTAAGAAAGAATGTGTACCATGGGTGCAAAACAAGATAGAATTGGTGCAGATTTAGTGTTGCAGTTCCCATCGACACCAAGCAGCAGCTGCCATAAGCTTGTGAATGGCATGCTTCAGTTAAACAGTGCTGATAAAGAGAGCAGTGTTCCAGAGACAGACTTCCAGTGACAGACAAGTGGACATCTAAATGCAATGTACAGATATACTCGACTACTTGCTCTGAACGGCGCTGAAATTACACGGCTTTAGAACATAAAAGCAAAAACAATGCAAATAGCCCTTATTCTTGGCAGTTACCATGGCGACAGTGCACCTGAACTTGTAGGTAAGTCCCGGGAGAGAGGTGAAGGTGGGGCAACAATCGTGTGTCCTGAATTACCACTCGCTCTCGCATCAGTCCCTTGATGCATAAGTCATCCTATCGTCTCACAATGAGGTGTTCCCTGTGACCATTGTTCCCAGCCTACAGCTCTTTATGAGAAAGCAAACATTGTGAAGAGTGCTAAATGAAAACCAAATCTATCTCATATCCACACAGAATTTCAATTGCGTCTCCACAAAATTGTTCATCCTGTCCCAGCTCAGTTTTTTTTCTCTCTCTCTCTCTCTCTCTCTCTCTCTCTCTCTCTCTCTCTCTCTCTCTCTCTCTCTCTCCCCCTGGGCAATAGCCCGCTCCTCTGTGAGCTTGTACCCTATAATGTGATCAGGTATCTGAATTTCACTGTGCCACATCGTAATGCTGTCTTACCTTGTGGGAGGTGACAAAGCTTGCAGAATGTGTCACCATCAGGGAATTGTTTCTCTCCTGATCGCTTCACAAGGAGAGCTTAGATCCAGCCAATGCACTGTGGGAATGTAAACGTTGATCATAAGGTAAAGCCTTCTGAGTCTTATTTATTGTCTGGATTATTGTGGACAGTCCATGTGTTGTATGGTCTGTATGTGTACTGTAGAAGGTCCTGTAAACTTTTATACGTTTTGTGTTTGCGTACAGTCTTTGTTTTATGTGTGACACTTCAATTTCCCACTTGGGGGATAAATAAAGTGCCTAACAACAACAATAACAGCAACAACAAGCCAGAAGAGATTTAGCCAAATAAGATGAGGAGAAAAAAAGTGTTTAAAGATACAAAAATGAAGTCTGTGTGTTGTCCATTGAGAGCCATGTTCTGTAATGTTCATACAAGGCCAAAACATCCAAGACGATTGAAAATAATGTTTTCCTGTATATTGTTTTAGTAAGACCACAAGGATGAGGAAACAAAATAAATGTAAGAATTTCCATGCTTTCCATTTTCTTTTCTTCCTGATTTCCATCTCAGTATGTTAATGCTAATGACCCGATAAACAGCAAATTCTTCTCCTCAATGGCTCACATATGCCGTGACATCAGGATCTTATTAGTTTACCACTTCCATTTATTTGCCTTCAGCAAACAGAACAGGGATTTAACATTTGGGCATGGCAGGTGAACTTTCAGTTAGCATCTATTGTTTTAAAGCTCGAATTTTAATTACTCATTTCAGGTTAGTTAGCGCAGGGGCCCCGGCATGGTAAAGATAATTTGCCTAAGCAGTTAATCTTGGAGAGGTGGGGGGGAGGGTGGGATTGTTATGGCAGTAATAGTGGCGACAGCGGGCGATTTTTGTGACAATCAGTGCGTAATTACGTGCGGGGAGTCAGCCAAGCGCGACAGTGCCCAATGTCATTAACTTCCACCCTAACTTAGAGTGAAAAGGGAGGTTTGGGAGTTGTGATTATTTTTTATTATTTGGAGAAGAGGACAAATCCAAATGCACACAGATACAAGCGTGCAGCTTAACTCGATGCACAGGGCTCAGTAGGCCATCTCACGTCCGGCCACTGAAACCTCATAGTGAAAAATGGAGGGGTTGAAGGGTGGGGCACACGGATAATTCTGCCCGAACAATAACATGCAATTTCATTAGGTCTGCTAATGCCTCCATGATATCAGTGATAAATCCTGCTGCTGCTTAATGGATGCCAAGGAACTGGACATAGGGCCTGTGGTCGAGTTTGTCAGGAGGTGGTTGATGAAAATAGCTAGGTGTGGACATCTGAATCTCTCATAACCTCAGCCCAACATTCTATTTTTCATAACCAAGTCATTAAGATATGATTCTCAACAATATCTACAGCTCTCATCCCACAACTGCATCATGAATTAAAAAAGTCTCCCTAAATATATACGACTTAAAACATAATATCTGAAAGTGAGTCTATTGCTCGAGACCTGCTGTGAAGTTTTGAATTTATGACAGACATTTTCTGAATTATAGATGAATATTTCATAGCCAGATGGATTGGAATCCAGCCGGTTGGTGCTGGACGGCATGTGGTCTATCACATTCATGCCAATGCACTGATACCACTTCTCCCCTTGAAATGTCAATGTGAAGCCATCTGAGATTCCATCCACATTTCCTGAAAAGGGGAGGGTAAGAAATCGAAACAAGGGGGAGCAGAGATATTGTCTTACCGCTATGTGCTGATACATATATTAATCTAATACATGGGCAGACATCAAGGACGGTGGCAGTCATTCACCAGGGTTGGCTATGAAAGAGAGAGAGAGAGAGAGAGAGAGAGAGAGAGAGAGAGAGAGAGAGGGTGGGGAGAACAGACAGGATGGGAGGTAAGCCAATAGTACATAGTAGTAGTCTGCGGTGGGGGTACTGTCTCACAAGACGTCGAGCAGATGTTTGTGCACGACGGTCTATAAATACAAGCAGGAGCAGCGACCACACCTCCAGCAGAGAGACATGGGTTCTTCTGCAGATGTATGCTGGGATGTTGCAGACTGCAGCTACTGAATGCAGCTTCTATATGCTGCAGTGATTCTCAAACAGTGGTCTAGGGACTGGCTCCAACCCGCGCCACATTCACCATAGAGCCCGATATGATGTGTTTGGAGCAGGTTACATGAGACATGATTCAAATTGTAGCTCGTATTTTTAGTATTCTCATGGCCTATATTCCTAGCTTTAGTGCTTGTTCTGAGCTGTTCTGTAATTGCATGTTATTTCACAGTCACTGAACAATTTTTTCCCCACATTTGGAAAATAACCGAGCATGTTTCATATGGTTATCCCCGGAATATTTTTAAGGAAAAAGTGGCATCAGGACTGAGTTTGAAAAACACCACCTTAGAAGGCCAGGGAATGGCAGCTGGGTGGTGTGTCTGATATTATTGAAGCACAGAAGAAAGTGTCTAAAATAGTTTATTACGTGAGCCAGGGGATATTTACCTTGCTCGGCTACCTCTTTAGCTCTGGTGTTTGGGATATATAACAGGTTTAAAGGCCATTTATATTGCAGTTCCACTGTATGCAATTGCCGAAGCTATGTTCTCCTCACTAACCAGACCAAATAAGCTCTGCAGTAACTCCACAGAAACAGTTTATTCTTTTTAACGGAAAGCACATCATGAAATGTTATCAACATGCAATATAAAATAAACATCACCTCACATTATTTACAATTGCACTAATTGTACTATTTACTCACCAATCAGATTTTTTTTTTTAGAAAATATTTCTGGGATTGACATCTCAGGTTCACTTTTGCCTGTTGCTGAGTAAACACTTACAGAGAGAGCAGATGTTGAAAATCCTTCTCGCTAGGGAGCATGCCTCTTCTATAGAATACTGTTTGCTTCTGTAGAGGCTGTGCACGCATCAATAGTGTTTCATTTTCCTCCACTCTCCGGTCCACTTCCCAGACGGCTGGTGGTTTGTGAGGAGTTGTAACCTGTCACACAGGAGACCACAGCTAAATGAAAGAGAATTATTGGCCTAATTAGACCTCCAGGAGGCCCAGACTGAATAATAAGACAGCGTGATGTTACTGAAGCACAGGTGTGAAGAGGCTAATCAAACAGCCTGCAAACCAGCATTATGAAGATCTCTGCTGCTTAGATCTCATCATTCTTACCTTGCTTTGTGTATCCACCATATAAAAGGCACACATAGAAGTATTTGGCATTATTTCACCCCAAATAACATCTGTTACTTTATGGGGGGGAATAGTTAGATTGTAATATTTTCTGTTATCTTAGGTATTTCCACACTTACAGGTACAACTTCTACCTTACTGCACACATTAAATGTTTATTTGCTGCATTTATTACAAAGAAGCAGCCATTATATATAAGCTACGAATATACAAAGTTATAAATAATAATTGAAATTATAAGACTACTGAATACTGATGTTAAACTAATGAAATACTCAATTGTTTAACATTGTCTTATAATGCCCCCAGAAACCAAAACATAAGAATATCTGAATCATATGCCAACACACATACCTCAACAGTGATGTGGACGAACAGCTGATGGTCAAAAATTGTGTTTGCGTCATGGTTTTGCAAGTCACATGCCAAGGCTGTGAAGATGCTAGGGCAAAACACTGTACATAATAAGCATATACTAATGGCTTCAGACACTGCAGTGCTGAAAACATCCAGAAGCTATAGCAAGATCAGTTCCACATGGCATGTTGCACGGATGATGAAAAAAAGAAAAATAATAATAATAAAAAAACACTCTCATCACATTCAGCAGAGCATGAAGGTTGAAGTATTATTAAACCACCAAAAGTACTCATAGTGAAGAGCGGGCACTAAGACAAAGAATGGAATGATTTAAGACATTGGAGCATTGGTAATGGTTTTTGGTTAAACCATCACTTCCCTTTGGCCTGGACTGCATTTCATACTATCATGATGCCATTGTCATATACATTCCCTATTCTGGCAATGCAGTCCTCTAAGGGATGATTCTCTATAATTTGGACGTCAAAAGAAAGTGATTGACTTTTATTGAGTGTGCGCATGTGTGTGTGTTTGTGTGAGAGAGAAGGAAAGAAGAGAGAAAAAAGAGATGTGTGTTGAGTGGGTGGTTTGTGACCCAAATCTGTTGTGTAAAAACATTTCATACATTTCTGTTTACAGTATGTGCTTTATATTGTTGTAAAGATGAGATGCTATTTGTCCCTCTTTTTTAAGAGTGCGTGAGAGAGAGAGAGAGAGAGAGAGAGAGAGAGAGAGTGTTCTGGTACTGCAGTCAAAAGAACTGAAACCCAACAACATGTAAATGTAATTTCCATTAGTTATACAACCGAGGGTGTTGCGTTTAATGCAAAGGCTGCGTAGGCAGCTTGACAACAGTGTGAAACAACAAGTGCAAATGAAAATCTCACATCACTTACAGTAAATACATGATTTCATGAAGAGAACTTGTATGTGTTCTAATCAATAGAGTTTGACAGGAGTGAATCACAATGCTTTCACAAAAAAATGTCTGCAGAATTCAACTGGAAACTGTGTAATCACTCTTGTGTGGACCTTGAAAAACAAAAATAAAAAAGAGTGGTTTCTTCTTAGAAACTTTAATGTCGTTATTAGAGCTTCCCTGAACGGGGAAACATATCGACCTGACTGTGAACTCCTTCACAGACGAATGCATTCTGACGGGCTGCCGTGCCAGTGCCATCAAATCAATCAACCTTTCTAATTAACTGCATCCAAATCAGGCATCCTCTTTTATACTCTCTAAAAGAGCTCCTTTACCCCAATGCCTCTCAAAGCCAAGGTTGCTATAGTCTATTACATAATTTATGTTTTTATGACAGCTCGCCCATAGCTCTTCATTTTTACAACTGACTGTAATGGTTTTAATTGAAAAGAGACATGACGCATGTGAATCTTGAACGATAATGCATTATGATTTTTTTTTTTTTTTTAAACAGTAAAGGGTATAAAGAATAATTATTTAAGAACACTTTATATTGCAAACCTTTTTATTATTACATTTACTACATTTTCTGGTGTAGAAAAAACTATTCTCCCCAAACTGCCAATCTGACTTTTTTTGTTTTAGACTTAATTTAAAAATAATGTATATAATCTCAGATTCCTTGATGAAACATAAAGCATCTCTTGAAGGGATGATGAAATCGCAAGTGCTGTAGTGAACATCTGCCATACAGAGCAAATTAGCCCTCCTGCCATTCCCCCTCAGTTTCCTTAGGACCTCTTTCCCTCTGATGCAGCTCTTAGCTGTAACCTCGGGGCTGCTGGAGGTCTGCCAGATGTGCTACTCCAAAGATGGGGATGTTAACGTGGCGTCTACGGCTCACATCTCTCCAGCCATCTTCAGATCACTTCATCTATAATCCATCTATTTGAAAATCACATGCAATCGAGAAATCAGCATTTTCGTTTTTCCCCACCTCTTTTCCTGAGTAATATTAATTGAATATGCAAAATGTAATCAAATGAGCTGAATATAGATGAGCGGTTTGAAGACGGCAGAGATGACTCACGCTGCTCGGCGTGAGCGATGTGGAGGGGCTTGTGGGAAATAATGGCATGCATTATGATGAGTAGACGGGCTTCTCCAGGTCTGTTCTGGCTGCTGCCCCAGACTGGCGTCACAGTCAGTTATCTTATCAACCATGTATTCACATTCATAATTATTTGAATATTCAAATAAATGTGTAAACCAAACGGTTATACTGTACTGTAGCACCCTCTTTCCCCACTAATCCTGGCCAATTAATAAAAAGAGAAACATTGACTCAGCCTAATCGCATGTATGTTTCTAGTTTTAAAACAAGTAAAAACTAAGCAAGCCTACATCAGCCGGCAGCGTGCATGAGCCAACACTGTAGATCAGAACATAGTTTAGCATGCAAGGTTCCTCCGTTAGACTCCAGATAAAATGGGATCCAACGCTATTGGTGCATTACCGCCACGCCACCTACTGTCTACATGGTGCATTACCACCACCTACTATACAATGTAGTGCATGCACTTTTAAACAAGGTCAGTCAGTCATTAAGCAACATTTGCTCATATTGGCAGGTCCCACTACAAACGGTATGGCAAAAAGAACACTTTAACAAAGACGATATTCTTAAAAAGTAAGTCAAAATCAAGAGTGACAGGTGTACCTAATAAAGTGGCCACTGAGTGTCGGCGTGCCAGATAGAGTTATAAGAACACACACGGTATTACATTATTTCAGTCCTTTATGATGTTGTGCATGCGCTACTCTCGAGCTGAGCATTTCATGACAGACCTTATACAATTATTTCCTCTCTAGCCTGAATATATGATAGTGCCGCTGCAGGCCTTACTCAATGAAATGTGAATGGGGATCAATGGAAATGGCAAGAGGTGACATCCAAATAAAGTCACTGGGCTAATGCCCAGTCTCAACACAAAGAAGCCCACTTTAAATCTCGTCACATTGTGTTTTGGTCTTTGGGTAATTCACCCAGGGCAATGGCTTCACACTGCATGCTACTAGTTCTTTGTTTGAGCCTCTCTGGTTGAATGTGGGCTAACTAATTATTGCGTGCCATAAAGTTTGTCTTGAATGGAACCTATTCTTAGCTCTCTGTGGAACCTGATTAGCAAGTATTGATGTAGGACATCAATGCAGGCAGTTAGCAGCACCAGGTAGTCAACATCTGTTATTGTCATCTAACACGTTTACCTTGCCTGATAGTCTAATGTGACTGTTCCGGCTTCCTCTGCAACTTCCACCAGCGGAAGTTGAATGTGAGGACAAACTAATGATTGTGTTTTACAGTAACATACATCCTGCTTTATAATGGAACACATTACCGTCACACTGTATGTGTTTAACGGTGCACGTGCATGCCACGTGCACGTGGCTGTTAGAGGAAGGGCAGAGCGGTCAGTGCCACTCAGCTGTGTGGGAGGGGCATGTCCAAATGTTGGCCTTGTAATGCTGCTTTCAATCACAACATTGGCAGTGTGTCTGGTTTATCTCAATAAATGTACCAAAAAATTACTCATTTTCATAAATAGACTGGGAAATGATAGGGTTATTTTTGAGATATACTGCCCGGCCGCTGCTCCAAAAACATCAGAAAGTGCAAATTAAAGACAAAGTGCCACTATAATACTGTATATTCTTAATTTCATTAACATGCTAGATGTTAATTTTGTTGTTTCAGGATGCTATTACTCCTGCACATCTTTTAAATTTGCCGTTTATTCTCTCATTTGTCCATTCCCACAAGTTGACAGTGGGTGGTGTGTCCAATTTCAGAATGCACTGCTCTTTAAAAGCACTCGCTTCAATGTGCTTGGCTATCGTTATGGGCAAATTATCATCCTTTGCCTGTTTAGCATGTAGTAGTGAACCTTATGTAGATCAGTTAAAAACTCCCGTCCCACTTGAGTGCGAGTCTGTCTTCCTGCCAATCATACATAATTGGATAAACAACAGCAAGGACAATGCTAATATGGATTTACACACAAACAATTATGGGTGTCCACAACCTGAAATCCACACACATATGCATTCTCTCTCTCTCTCTCTCTCTCCCCCCCCTCCCTCTCTCTCATATCTACACAATTCGGAAATTGTCTTAATTTTTTGTTTTAATTTGCAGGCCGTAAATATTTTGGTTTTACATTGGATTTACATTATAGTTATAGTAATATCTGGACAGAACCCAGACTATCGGGGAGGGCAGCAATTGGAACTGGATGAAAGATTAAATTACATCTGTCTTTTTGATAGTAAACAAATAGGATTTTAAATATTTGGTACCAGGTTCAAGGGCAGGATGCCTACATTGGTTGATATCCCATTCTGCAATTTTACAAAAAAATAAAATGCTGAATGCATTATACTGTAGAATTATAGAACAGACTACAAGTTGTTATTACCTTCTAAATTAGGTTTATCATAGCATATAATGCAATGTAACACAATGTAACACTACATTCTAACAAATATACAAGCAAACATGTTGACTGTGATTACTGCATTTAATTGTCTGTTATTAATTGTGTTATCACATCAGCAGGTACAATATACCCCTTGAATAGTTTGTATAGTAGACAAAGTAGACCAAGATCCTTATTGACATTTTTATATGAACATTTCATATTTTTACAGTATAACATCTTCAAGACATATTGTAGCCATACCTCTTATTCTTTTAGGTCTATTTTTAAGTAAAATGTTTCCATGGTAACCCTAGGCACAGGTATTACTGCTCGTTGAAAGTGTTTTTCGAAGTCTAGCACAAGCGATGCTGTTGTACAGAAGAAAATAAAGAATGGGAAACAACAGCCTTAGATGGGATTTGTTAATAGCCTTGGCATTATTGTATGCAACTGCAGTAGTTTCCAGGCAAGCCCAGGTGCTCAGTCTAGTCTTGTATAAACTCACCTACTCCCACTCTATTCCTTAAGAGCCTTTAATGTTGACTCAGAATCACATCATTGTGTGAGTTGCGGTTGAAGCCAAACAAATCAAATCAAAGCTTGTAATCAGTCATCACTCTCCGAATCGAAGGAATCATAAGCGGCATACAACATTTTATGACCTCAGCACAGAAATGGGACTGTTCCTTAATTGTATTGACTTTTAGCTGCGACTACAAGCCAAACGAAACCTAATGGTTTAGAAAGCTGAAATTCTATATCATACATAAATCAAATACAATCTATACTGCCACAAGGCAACATCAGAGTTCACCAATGTCACATTGGACACTCCTCAATTTACAATGTGGTGGTTTACCAGAGGCTTTACCTTAAAGGAAAAGTCAGCAACACTGGAGAAAGACTGCCAATATTGGAACTCGATCAAAATAAAAACACCTCTGCCTCGCCCTGTCCCCAAAAATAGACACACATGCCAAGAGAAATATAGTGTTGTGTATCTTGCTCAAGGTCGCTTACAGGCAGGTACACCGGACATGTCAGGGGTCAACACCCATGACCTTTGGACTGGCACTGTTCTCCACTCCTCCCCCTACAGATCATCCAGGCTGACACCAGTCTCTACCTCACCCCAATACAGCCATGCACACTTGGGACCAGTTGTGTTTCCAAAAATTAGCCTGCTGTGACACAGCATTCACTCACTGCACTTTCACCCAATAGAACAAAGGTTACAGGATTGGGACTGACATATGTAGCATACTACAGTATAAGTGCTTTAGAGGGATATGTGTGGGCTCTATATTAATAGGAAAACTTTGTTTTTCATGTCAGGCATTATCACATATCATACACCATTGGGTAGAGTGTACTCGCCTTGGTCTAGATATGGTCTCTGGACTGGCAAAAACATCTTATAAAGATTGTGACACGAAATACGTTTTTCGAATTAGAAACAACACACTTTGCCCTACTTGTGATTAGTTCGTTGAGAAAGCTTGCCCTTGATTGACCCAAAAAGCTCTAAAAAATAATATTCCATGATTAAAAGTATTCCAAGAACGGCATACTGATCATCCATTTTGAATAAATCCTGTCAATTTGGGACGGCGATACTTTGGGGGCTGTAGTTCTAAAAGAGGTAATGGGCATCTTACAGACATACAGACAGTCTGTGAAAGACTACACTAGATCAAAAAATACAGTTCCCGTTATTTTCTGATCCAGAGGAACATTTTAAGGGGTCACATGACAAATTTGGCCAATCACAGCTCGAGATTCTTATACCTATGTAATTACATAATGTAGTTACATAATCGTTCGCTCCTAATACATCTGAAATGGAATTTGTCAATGAGAGATAAAAAAAACCTTTGACTCAAAATTTTAATTGTACAGATTATATATTAATAAAATATTAGCATATATAAGCCCATATATGTATATTTCTGCAGTTAAATATGCGTGTTGTGACGGCCCTGCCTTGTTTTAGCAGGCCTCTGGTCCTTATTGGCTGGGTAGGCCCTAATTAGGCCAATTAAGTACACCTGGGCATGTCACATATATAGATGTGTTGCTGCACACTGTCGGGGTGACTCTCCTGGCACCACACATGCTGTTGTTGGTTTGTTTCTTAGTTTGGTTTGATTCTTAGTTGGGTTAGTTTCTAAGTTTGGTTAGCATGCAACACGCACCACATATATTCAGTACAGACACCTACAGTACAGACATTCACACCTCATTCTATGTTATTCTGTTTGTTAGTTAAGTGTTTGGTTTGATTGGTTTGTTTGGTTTACGGCCCATGAGCCAGGCCGTAACAGTGTATAACTAGCACACATATTTCAAAATTTCTGACATTCATAATAAAACCCAGAAATATTTGTATATGTTCACTCACAATGGCTTATTCCTTGACAAATACTCATCAGATGTTATATTTTAGTCTTATAGTGTAAAAGGGGTTTAGATGCATAATTCCAGAAAAGTATTACATTATAGCAATAACAATATGCCAGGCAAAAATGAAAAAATATATATTTATGCAGATTTTGAGCATCATTTACTAAAGAGCAGTGTCATCCACATGGGATATTTAATGTGAATTGAAATCTCACAAGTGTTTCCTACAGTTTAATACCAAAATGACATATGTGACACTTACATACTTCATTTGACATCAATTAATGTATGAGCATGCTTTTATGAGAGAAAATAAACTTCTAGGAATGAAGAGGTTAAGTTTGTCAAGCATGTACAGTAATCTGACATTCATGGCAAATTAATATTAATGTCGTCTAGACTGAAAATACAGCAACTGACAATCTATAGGCCTACTGTACTGTCTGTAAAATTACCTCTTAGATATTACATTTAATTGGTCTCTTATATTAACCTATTCAACATTCAACTAGATACTGTATACTGTGGCGTTGTTTCATTCTTGATTTCTGTTAGTTGACGGCCGGGTGTTTCTGAAGGATGAGCGACAGACAGAAAGGCGCTTAATAGACCAGCCGCTGCATTTCTTGTCTATCAATTTAGGTGCTTATTTATAGAGTTTAGATGTTATTGAGATTTATGAACTTAAGCATAAACCTCATTTCTGGGTAGTTTGTGTTCAACAGCCTATTTGGCTCATTGTTAACAGTGTGGCGATCCTGGAGGATAACCTACTGTAAATCCATTGAGGAATCCAACATACAATGGGTTTTCTGCTACATGTAAATGTTATTTTATTTAGAAACAGTGTATCATGCCTTTTCCATGGCTATGTCTCTTAAATAATCAGGCTGCTAGCCAAACCTTCCTTCCTAGTATCTCATGCCCTCCCTCCCGCCCTGTTCCTGGGATAATCTTATCCTCCTGCTATTTGCCCCCAACTGTGACACGAAAGCCCACCACCACACACACACATGCACGCACACGCACGCACACACACATTCCAACCACCACAAAAACGCTGAAGTATTAATCAGTCTTCGTCTCACCATTCCCATCTAATAAGTGGAGAGTGAATGCATGGCTGCCTCCATCACAAATAGCAGTGAGACCTTGGACTCCATTACCACAGCTTTGTTAATTCATGAAGTGGATTCTTTTGCCCCCCCTCCCATGATCTGAGGTCTTGCCTTCACACGCTCCTCTCTCCCATTCTTTTGGATTCTTCATATACTTTATGCCTGCTGTCTTTTGCATCGTTTAATATATATGGCAATTTTTTAAATGCCATGTTTCAGCATTCCCTTTTTGGAGAGCGTCCATAGCACACATTGGGCTTATGTGGAGAGTCAGCACCTATATAATGTAGCTTTAGCATTAGCAAGCATTCTATGTGCCAAAAGGCTATTCTACAGTACACTGGCAGGAGAGACATTAAAGTTTAGTCTACTGCTTCTCTGCTTTCACTCTGACTGCTTCAACTTCTACAGTATCTATGGAAACCATACTTGCTTAAAAATACACACACCACTGCTTCTGTAGTTTGCGTTATGTTCTATTATTCTCTTCAGTTCTTACTTTAAAAGACACTGTCAACTTTATTTTAAAAGCTTACTTCTAAATGCATGCATTGTCATTGATTTCATGAAGCGACACGGATACATTGTCAGTTTAATAAGTTATCCTCTTCTCCCCTAGCTCCATTTTAATGGTTTTTACCTCGCAAAACATGTCCATGCATTATGCTGTGTTTCTGCCATTCTGAACATGGTAGAATTCTTACTTTGGTATGAAAATGTAGACAAACCCTGTGAGATTTAAATAAATAAATATATATTTTTTCATTTTCGCCTGACTATAGATTAATACTTTATTGGAATTATGCATATAAACCCCTTTAAACTATAGGACTACAATGCAAACATATAAAAATATTTATGGGTTTTATTATAGGATATAGTAGTATATATAGTATATAGTATATAATTGAAATTTGGGTGCTAGTTATAAATGCAGATATGAATCCAGAAATATACATATATGTGCTTATATGTGCTATTATTTCATTAAGATATGTATTAATTTACATTCTGAGTGAAAGGTAATTATTCTATCATCGAGAATATCCATTTCAACCCCTCTCGACTCGCAACTCGCAAGATGCGCTCCAAACTCTAAGGTGGATGCCTCTCTGATTTGTAAATATTGACATGTGACCCCTTTCTAAAAAGCTCTGACTCCAGAGAAGAGGATACATGTAGTTTTAGATGTCATGTATTCTTTCACGGACTGTATGGTCCTCTGTTAAATTCCAATGACATCTCATAGAACTACATAACACATATATATCAGCGACCAGATACTAACCCCCAATGAGGATCTAGCCGAAGTAGAATTACGTTTCAACATGCTGTTGTTATTGGATTATTGTTTTCAAGAGAGTTTGATTCAATCCCAAGCAAACATTCAAATGTGTGAGAAAAAATTCTGATATTCTGAGTTTATAAACTCGCAAATTTGGGAGAAAAGTAAAGAAATTCTGAGTTTATAATGTCACAAATTTGAGAGAAAAAACTATAGTATCCAAAATGTCACTTCCTAAAGTGCCTGAGCTACTCTGTACAGTACTGTATCCTACGTCATTGTCTTTATCAGGAAAACTGAGCAAGATCAACAACACAAGTTAATATACGGTATGCCCGGGATGTTTTGCTGTTGGCAGTAATAGGAACAGTCGTCAAAAACCTTCTCTTCAGAATATGGTTGGCTTGGCATAAATCTGAAGACTGGCAGCAGACACCATCTATTGTGCAGACAAGACTCTGGTACGGTAAAGCCTTATATATTTAACTTTTTTTGCCAGGATAAGCTTAAACTATTAAACATGGTTAATAAGTTGCTATATAGTAAATAAAACATTAGCAATGTCATCCAAATACACCATGAATTTATGCTAATGTTTGTGTGATTGTGTAGTAAACAGCTAATCTAATTTTATGTTATGCTTTTAATTACTCAAATGTGTAAGTGCTTCAAATAGTTCCAGGAAGTGCTTGGTGTAGGTGTGGACATAGTCTAAAACATGCAGGGCAGTCGCTCCCCAGGACCAGGATTGGGCACCCCTGTTCTATAGTGTTCTCGTAGGAGAAGGATTGGGCAACCCTGTTCTATAGTGTTCTCGTAGGACCAGGATTGGGCACCCCTGTTCTATAGTGTTCTCGTAGGAGAAGGATTGGGCACCCCTGTTCTATAGTGTTCTCGTAGGAGAAGGATTGGGCACCCCTGTTCTATAGTGTTCTCGTAGG
>JAODTR010011239.1:0-28623 GCA_025399935.1 Amblyopsis rosae | reverse complement strand
GAGAAGTGAGTGCAGGACTTCTTTAGAAGTGCTAAGAAGTGGCGAGGTCGCTTGTCAAGGTACCAAGGTGGATGGTGAAGAGATGTGTCTTGAGTCTCTCTAACAACCCCAGAGCCCCATATTTCCTCCACAGCTCACTGTTTATGTTTTGAAACACAGCTGTGCACATAACAATGAACTGTGTGAGAGAGCATGCCCTCAAATACAATGTACTTGTAATACGTTTCAACCAAAAAGCCGAAGAGTGTACCTTTAAATTACAAGCCAAGTCACATGATAACAACATGGCTCCCATTTCAGCAGTGATTCTCAGTACAAAACAAAAAAAACTGGAAAATAAAATGAAATAAAAACAAGAAAAACGGCCCTGCTTTGCTTCCCAGATGGGTGCCACTTGTCTCCTCCATCACACTCCAATTATCTCGCCCTCCTCACCTCTCTTTATACCACTCTCTCATCCCCTGGCTGGGTGCTGTCTAATTAGCGGCTATGGATGGCTGTGGAGAGTGGCCACTACTAGCTCAAAGCCGTGTTTCTGACTGAGGCTTTGCTTGTTGGCAGCTCTGGTGCCAAGCTGAGCCTCCTTCCATGCAGGTAAATGTGAAGTTATACTGTTGTGTGCATTCAAGACATTCAATGAATCTAACGCAGGGCAGGGCTGTTTACAGGTATACAACAGGTACAGGCTACACGCAGGGTTCCCCAATCCTGGTCCTGGAGGGCCGCCGCCCTCCATGTTTTGGATCTCTCCCTGCTACAACACACAAGACTCAAATGGATGGGTCGTTACAACGAGATATTCATGTGAATCAGGTGTGTTGGAGCAGGGAGGCATGTAAAACATGCAGGGCAGCGGCCCTCTAGGACCAAGATTGGAGACCATGGGCTACAGTGTGTGATGCGTGTGACTGTGTATACTGTATGTGTGTGTGTGTGTGTGAGTGTGAGTGTGAGTGTGAGTGAGTGAGAGAGAGAGAGAGAGAGAGAGAGCTCAGAGCTGTATATAGATAGATAGTCAATACACACGTTTGGGCTCTTAATATGCCACAATAATGACATATTGCACGACTATGTGGCATGAGGCGCCCTCTGCACATAGCTACAAAATCCATTGCATGTGTCGTTTCTAAGGTGAGCTCAAAACGTATGATCTCATCCTTGACAAATGCACGCCATCTCACCTTCAGTCCCCTGATCTCGTTCAAGTGCAGCTGGAGACTGCGGTTGACCTCTCGGATAAGATTTCCGTGATCCAAAATTACGCTCATTTTGTCAGCCTCCGATCGCCTGAGCCTCCGCACCAGATCCTCCTTAGTCCACTTGAGCAACTCCTCATCCGTCAGACTGGAGAGGTCTTCTGCTGGACTTTCAGTCTTCGTTATCGACAGCTGGGGCTGGGCCGGCGGAGTAGCTTTCTCCATTGGTACAATTCCTCCGATACCAACGACGAGCCTAAAACACTGATGGGCGCGTCGACGACCTCAGCTCGCATTCGTTCCAGTCGAGTAGGTTCGAAAATCGTTACAGATTAAAAACGAATCGCATAATTTGGCCTTTTTGCTCTCGACACTTCCTCCCTCCAAAAGCAACAGCTGACGGCGCCGGCTGCTTAAGACCGCTAAATTAGTCACTGCAACATCATCATATGGGCTATATTGAAGCCTACCCTAGTTGTGAGTTATAGGCTTAGTTAGAAATCCAAATCCATCCCCTAATTTAGTCAAAGAGCGAAAACACTGGGCGGGTATCGGGCAAACGGTGCACACAGCTCCCGCCTCGAGCTTCTGTACGCTGCAAGGCATAGAAGAGGTTAAGCCGTGTGGTTGCATCGCCAGCCAGCAAGTATACGCACGGATGCTGAGCGTGGATGCTGCAGATACTGTAGGCTACTTCTACTCTCTCTCCAATTATCTGTCTCCTTCCTTCATCCCTCCCTCTCCATCTCCTCCCCCCCAAAGGATTTTCACCTAACCGTAGAATCGGGCTTGTTACAAAGTGCCATCTACCGGTTGCTGAAGGGTTTCGTTTAGGCCTGCAGAATCAGGCATGCTTTATTAGGACCGCGGACAGTTCCATTTTTTCCCCTTTCAAAATGCAAACGTCAGCGTCCAGAAACACATTATTGCAGCAGTGTCACATTGGAGCTTGGTCAGTCGACACAATTAATGCACGGTCTGTTAGGCCCTATTAGCATACTGGCCATATTGTCTATATTCAACCGTCAGTCGGTAAATGAACCAATAAACCCCAGCCAATCAATATTCTATTGTCGATATCATAAAGACAACATAGCCTATCTTTACCTGAAGATAAAGAAAAACAAGAAGAAAAATTAAATATCGTTTTGGCCTTTTGAGACCAAGACATTTTAGTCAAGCCTAGTGGATATGCACATAAGTCCTTCACTCTGTAATATTTAAAATTTAATTTTAATTTGTATTGGCTTTCTCCAAAAAAGTGAATAATAATAGAATATATAACCTTGATCGGTAGCCTGGCTGGCTACACTCCACATTATAGGCAGCTGCGCGGCCCTTATTTACGCAGGGAGTTGAACAAACGTCATGGCTATAAAAAGCATATGTTTGTGCTTTGCAGTAGATTGTTGTACTCAGTAGTCAACTATTATGCGCTAGATTCGAGGATATGTGTTCAGTAGAAAAGTTATTTGAACGTAGCAAACGTTCAGTCCACTGAACGTATTCTTGGTTCCCCATGACGATCATGCGTGTGCGTGCAACGTGCAGTCATAGCCAATAGGAGAGAAACGTCTGCAATGTTAGCAACACGTCATCCAGCGAAGTAGTACAGGTCTACAGGAACCGGTTGAGTGACACGGAATCCTTGTTTCTCATTTGGCCTTACTTCCCATTATTAATGTGATACTTTCCCAAAATATTATTTTATTTATCTATGTTTTGTGTTGATATACTGCTAACCCAATAAAGGTAAGACATGTTTTCTATCTTAAGTAGCGTACGCTACTGTGTTAGACAGACACCGCAGTACTGTATGTAGCTTAAGTACGGTACGGTACCGTAAAAGTAGGCCATCCGTTTACCTTCTTGGCGAGAAGGAATAACTACATCGTAATGGAGCTAAGGTTAACGGCAAATCGAATGTATAACAATGAGAATTGTAGATAACCTAGTCTTGATAGTTAGTCTTTTATACAACATTAAATGTTTCAACGTCAGTCAGACATTGGTTGAGTCTCACATTAAGCCGTGGTTTAGTTTTTTAATGGCATGGGCCATGTCGCTTTCCGTACACGAAAACGCAAAGACAATCACTGATATTTATTATTATTATTATTATTATTATTAATAATAATAATAATAATAATAAGGTCGGTAATATTGTCAGGGGAATGAAACACTATAAATCAGAGGTTGTGCGCTAGGGAGTTTAAAAGCACGATATTCAGTTTAGTGTAGGGGATATATATATATATATATATATATAACAGATTTTGCTTTCAGCGAATTGTCAGAGAGGAAGCGGACATCATGGATCCGCAATCCGCATTATGCAGATTTATCACATAGAATGACACGTACACGTCTATTATGTTCGCCAAGGGCCTAGCAAAACTACTGTTCCTACAGTATCTCAGTTTTGCTGAGGAATATGCCTCTGTTTATCAGATCAAGGACCTCATCGATGATAAGCTACCGTAGCCTGCTATACCATTACCGGTACGGTATTTTCGCCCCCTACTGACCGATATTTTCTAAATTTATTACCGTACGGTACCGTAATAACCCTTTTTATATTATTGTATTTTATCAATATATAAAAAAAATCCCCAGATGTTCTTTTCAGTTCGAGTTTATGATAATGACTATTTAAACACTATGGTAAGATAGCTAGACCTACTAGTATACAAACTGTCTGCACCATTGACAGATTACCTAAGCTACTGATGACACGCTGTTACCTAGGTAAAGCATTACATTTGCAGGTGTGAAAAGCACACCCCCTTTGCTTGTCTATTAGTATTACTAGACCTTGCCCACCACCTAATCTACCTTTTTAACCTGTTTTTAAGCCTGGCATGTGGCATCCATTGTGACGTTCAAAGCCACATCAGTTTCCAGAGCAAACGTTTCAGTCTGCTGTAGTTGTGCAGTAAACAATGCTGCAGGGATTTAATATTCGCAATTAAGGCAAATATAGAGGAATCCTCTCTACAAATACCAAGCACGTCCATCAGGTTCTCTGACGACGCCCTCATGTGTCACACTTGCAGGCATCTACGTGGTTGTCTTTTATTAGCTATGCCCAAGAGCAAAACGTGAGCCTGTATAAAGACCAGTATTAGAAGAGCAGTCACTATAGCGAGAAAGGAATAGGCTGTGCTCCTGTACAAGGTTCGTTTGTTATTCTCGCTAGGCTGTGTTCATCGGAAGAAATCCTTCGCTGTTCTATAACAGTGTTTCTCCACTGAATCTCAGTGATGGCGACGTACCAAGAATTCATCCAGCAGAATGAGGACAGGGATGGGGTGAGGTTCAGCTGGAACCTCTGGCCCTCCAGCCGCCTTGAGGCCACCAGGCTGGTGGTGCCAGTCGCCTGTCTCTTCACCCCGCTCAAAGAGAGGCCTGACCTGCCTCCGGTCCAGTATGAACCGGTTCTCTGCAGCCGGGCCAACTGCAAGGCCGTGCTCAACCCTCTGTGGTAAGTTGAGTGGGACTGTGGTGGTGGTTATCACCGTCTACTCATAACAGTTGCACGTTGGACATTTTACAGCAAGAATAAGTAAGAATGAATTGTAAAATAAAATTTTACATTTTTATTTAGTTTAGTTCCAATTTTGTGTTGGTGATATTTTAACCACGGAAAATATGTAACAATTAGAGATGAGCGAGGGTTGTGAATGTTAATTAAGTGTCTGCCTGAGGAGTATGACTAACTTAAAAATGCTGAGGTGTAGCAAATATTAGGCGTGGTACAACTGCATACGCACCTAATTGAACAATTCCAGTGTTCATTCATATGTAATCTCAGGTAATTGGTGGCATTAACTGCTCAATTTGCACGTAGCCTAACTGTTTTCTGTTTCTGTCCCCTCTTGCAGCCAGGTTGACTTTAGAGCAAAGATATGGGCGTGCAACTTCTGCTTTCAAAGAAATCCAGTAAGTCTTAATAAGTGTCTAGGTCTTCATTTAATTATTGGGTTGGTTTAACCATTTTCTCTTTCTCTCTTTCTCTCTCTCTTCAGTTCCCACCCTCATATGCAGGTATATCTGATGTAAACCAACCAGCCGAGCTCATGCCACAGTTCTCCACTATTGAATACATAGTGCAGGTATATCTGCTAACATGACTACACTCCAACCTCATCTGTATCAAGCATATATCTTAATCATTATGTTATCAACTCGTTTCTGTTAGTGTTATAAACACTTCACTCAGTATAATTATAGGACGTTTTCTGGTATAGGTGCCTTGCAAAGTGTTTGGTTCTCCATTTATTTCCATTAAATGGACACACAGCTGGAAAAACCTTGGCTGTTATTCTGTCAAGACACTTATTTCTGTTGCTTTAGACAGAAGTAAATTACTTACTAAATTATGCATAAGGTTTTTAATGTAATGTTTGTGGCTGAGGCCATATAGAACAATGTGACATGCGCGTACATGCTTTCTAGTTTTATTGCATGCTACAAATGGATCGATAAACATTATTAGAGCTTCATATCACCCCTGACGTTCTTTCCATAGTATGGCCATGGCTTTACAGTGTTACAAACATCCGATAATTGTGCAAAATGTAATCGATGCAGGCAAGCAAATATATTAGAGATTTAAGAATATTGTGAGACTTGACCCAATATAAAGCATTTATAGATAAATAAACACTGGTGTTTATTTAGGTGTTTTACAGCAGCAGTTGAACTGTCAGTTGACCACAATCACATAACAAATAAAAGATTTAGTCAGCTATTGCAAGCTAATTGTAAGCTAATACACTTTTTATCATATTCAACAACTATCTCCTAGCATTTTGCTATCTTACTCTTCTCTGTGTGTGTTAAAAACATAATCTGATACTTCTACAGAGCCTGGCACCGTAAATAGGAACATAAACAAAGTGGCGGACGCCGCTCACAACAACAAAGCCGTAGTTCTACGCTTTGCTTCACAATGCGTTTCAATGCATGAGGCGGCGTTTTGATTTGAGCTCGACGTTAGCAAGCGTTCCTGAGAATGACTGACCCTGCCTTTACAGCCTTGTGCTTCTTTCCCCCTGTGTAACCTGCTGTTGTGCTCCACAGCGTGGCCCCCCCACTCCACTGGTCTTCCTCTACGTGGTGGACACCTGTCTGGAGGAAGAGGATCTCCAGGCCCTCAGGGAGTCCCTCCAGATGTCTCTCAGCCTCCTGCCACCAAACGCTCTGGTGGGCCTCATCACATTTGGTCGCATGGTCCAGGTGCACGAGCTCAGCTGTGAGGGCATCGCCAAGAGCTACGTCTTCAGAGGCACCAAGGAACTCTCCGCTAAACAGATCCAGGTGGGTGGAGGACTGGTGGACTACCTGAGGACCAGTAGTTCTAACTATGAGCATGGGGTGATCTAGGATCATCTAGATCTAGAATTATGAAGGGATAGCTTGACAAATGTGATTATAAGAGCAAAGACTTTATTTGGATATATTTGGGGGGGGGGGGCTTGTTCATAATGAACAACATTGTTAATAAAATCTCTGAGATGCTACAACTGCAACGGGTAGATGGAGTGTACTCCAAGCCACTGCATTATACATGCATAATTCAACAGGCTTAATTGATACGGTCCATATCACAGGACTCACATTTCCTATTGAATGGTAAAATTCTATGAATGGGTGCAACTGGAGCTTAGCGTATTGATTACAAATATATGATTCTACAGTATATTGTTAATGATGTGCTAATAGACAGCGGTTGTGACGTGTGTGTGTGTGTGTGTGTGTAAACCTAATAACAAAAGTCTTTATTCATTCGTTTCAGGAAATGCTGGGTTTAATGAAGCCAGCGGCATCTGCACAACAAGGTCGTCCGGTAGCGCCTCAAGAAGCTGCATCCTCTTGCAGGTAATGCAAATAACAGCTTGTTCTTGAATCGCTTAAAGGCTGTAAATACTGCATCTTATTGGTGGAGCAGTGTCTTTAGCAAACGAGTCGTGTCTCCAAATCATTTGTGTTCCCCCCCCCCCCCCCGTCTGTTTGTACAGGTTCCTGCAGCCTGTCCATAGGGTGGACATGAATCTGACCGACTTGCTGGGAGAGCTACAGAGAGACCCGTGGCCCGTTCCCCAGGGGAAACGGCCCCTCCGCTCCACAGGGGTAGCGCTGTCCGTAGCAGTCGGCCTGCTCGAGGTACCGCTTCTATGTGTGTTCGTCATGTTCTACTGACCGGCGGTCCTAATGCAGACGCTGTGCACAGCCCGCGTCTTAACGTGACGCGTGTTATTCAGCAAACCCGTCGCGTTCCAGTACCTGTGTGAAAGTGCACCTACCCATGAATCTGGACTTTAGAGCCTTGTGCCACACGTAACAGCACTCCACTGAGTCCAGTGACATCAACACACACACACAGAGAAACAAGATAAGGCTCCTGAGCGATATGTTAAGCAGTACTTGCTCGTGCTCGGCAGTTCAAAGGTGAGAGGATGTCGACTCGTGTCGGCTGCATATTGTCTTTATTTCCTCCTCCCATCCCAGCTCGCTAACTCTGCTGCTGTGTGGGTCATCTCTACACTGCACATCACTTTAGCAGATAGCTGCCAAGCTTGTCTTAGATTAAAGTCCCTCCTGCTGCAGATGCTAGTAGTGTTGCGCTTGAGGAATGCACGTCCAGCGGAATGGAGAACTCTTAATTCTAGCAGACCTGCACATGCAAGCGGATGGAATTTAAATGTGCTTTTAGTGGGCAGATTGTTTCCCCCTGGACCCGAGTTCCCTGTTTCTGTCTGTTGAGTGCTTGTTATTGTACTGTGAGAATGTGTTAAATCATCTCCAGTGGCTTCTTTGCTGCATGACACACTGCGACCTTCAGTCCGCTGAATCCCATTGAAGTATCTGGCCGGATTACATAAGAGCTACGCTCTGACTAAAATAGTCTGGCGCCGGTCTCTAATCTCTCATGCAGGTCATGACCTGAATTAATTTCTCTTTCATAGTTAAATTATGTTTAATATAGTTAAATTTGTATGTGTTTTTTTTGTTAATATTACAATACTATGGTTGTACTCCCTTACTCTATATTTAACACGTTAATTGAACAGGTTAATGCTGTAACAGGACACAATGTTCTTTTGAGTTTTATCCAAAGGACCTCACCCCTTTTATAAATCATAGAACTAGTCTGACAGGTTGACAGTTGTTGAGGCGTTAGCTCCACAGCTTATTGACTCAAATACTGTTATTTTGTTTAATTATGCCATAACAAGCCTCCTCCTCCTCCTCCTCCTCCTCCGCAGGGCACGTTCCCCAACACAGGGGCTCGTGTGATGTTATTTACCGGCGGCCCCCCCACCCAGGGCCCCGGGATGGTGGTGGGAGATGAGCTGAAGACCCCCATTCGCTCCTGGCATGACATCCAGAAGGACAATGCTCGCCACCTGAAGAAAGCCACCAAGGTGGGGGCACTGCACACGAACACCTGCTTCCACATGGTGGAACACACACACGTGGTGGTGGTGGTGTTGTTGACCTTGTTCCACCATGTTCCGTGTAGTATTACGAGGCTCTGGCCAACCGCTCGGCTGTGAACGGCCACTGCATTGACATCTACGCCTGCGCTCTGGACCAGACTGGGCTGCTGGAGATGAAGTGCTTGTCTAATCTAACCGGGTCAGTACACCAGCTACGAGGTAGTATTGTGTCCGCTACCAACTGGCAAATGACTTCATGCCAGTGACTTCACCTCTTTTGTTTTCGTCGTTGTGGTTGCAGGCTAGTTTTTACTACACACAAAACGTAACGGCTTCGGAAAATATGAAGAGACCACTGTTGCGTTTTCTTCGAGTTTTACTATTCACGTATTTTATTTTATTTGCATGTAATATACTTTTTTAGTTTTAAATTGATATTATTCTAGTTTTTAGAGTATATACTATTATATATTTTAAAAATGTGCAGTGGTCAGCTGTATTTGATCAGAAGTTATTATCCTATTATCTCCAGTCTTTAAGATCTGTTAATAAGTGCTGTTGTAACACTTATGCTTGTATATTAACATATGACGTACTGCCGCTTCAGAGGCCATATTGTGATGGGCGACTCCTTCAACACGTCCCTCTTCAAGCAGACCTTCCAAAGGGTCTTCAGCAAAGACTACAACGGGGAGTTCCGCATGGCTTTTGGCGGAACCATGGAGGTCAAGGTAAACCGTGATTTCCAGTGTTCAAAGCAGTGTTCCGGAAGCACCCGCACCCGGCCTGTTCGCACTAAACGTTTAAACCTTTGTCTGTGTATTCAGACGTCCAGGGAGCTCAAAGTGTGCGGCGCCATCGGGCCGTGTGTGTCTCTAAGCTCCAAGGGTCCATCTGTGTCCGAGAACGTAAGTCCCCCTTTTCTGGAGAATAAGCACACTGACGTTGAGGTTTCCCCTGCCTGGCCACTGAGCCGAGGGATTGTGTTCGCTGACATGAATGAAACTGAAATGAAACGATGTGCGGTGCAGGAGATGGGGGTCGGCGGTACGAGCCAGTGGAAAGTGTGCGGTCTGAACCCTTCTACCACGCTAGCCATGTATTTTGAGGTGGTGAATCAGGTAACATGCGCACACACACACACACAATAGGGACAGGGTTTCTATGAGCCATCTTAAATGCCATTATTGATTGTGTATTTTATCAAGTCGGGGGAGAAATGGCCTAATTGAATTTGGTTGATTGAAAACCACAACAGATGATATAATCACATCAGTGTATCAATACCACTGATGTGAGTGACAGCTAGCACAGAGCTCTAGCGAGAATGTAGAGGAGGTCATATGGGGTCAGCAGCATCACACACTGACTGTTTCCGTTGTTCTGTGTGTGCGTGCAGCACAATGCACCCATCCCCCAGGGAGGCAGAGGGGCCGTTCAGTTCGTCACCCAGTACCAACACTCCAGCACCCAGCGGAGGATACGAGTGACTACCATCGCCAGGAAGTAAGGCTCCTCCTCTATGAGTGCTTTGTTTAACGGCAGACTTCCCCGATGGGGCTCATTTGACATTCATCAAAGTTTGTGCTTGACGGTTTTATTAAAAAAATAAATCTAAAATCACATTGAAATGAATTGTATTATTGTTGAGTGAACGATGAGCAAGAAGCCTTTTGTTCCTCATTCACTTGTTAACAATAACACAATGTATTTCAATGTGTCCTTTTTATAGAAGGTAGTCCATACAGTAAATAGTAATAACAGACAAATCTAAGCAGATTTGAAAAAACAAGAATTTGTCCTTCAAAATCCAATAGTCATTCGTAGAGCTGACGATGCGTTAGCATTTAGGTCCATTAGAACAGGTAGTCTCTCTTGGGTCTCTGCCAGGGCCTAGCCACGCCAATATTTACCTTGACGTTGACTTTCCTGCCATCTGGAACACTTCAGAGAGCTCTGTGCGTCATCCGCTACCGCTCCCACATTCACCCGCCCTTGCCTGCTTCCCTTCCCCCCTCCCTACCTGTCTCTCTCCAGCTGGGCCGATGCCCAGTCCCAGATTCAGCACATCGAGTCGTCGTTTGACCAGGAAGCGTCGGCCGTGCTCATGGCCCGCCTGGGCGTGTTCAGGGCCGAGTCGGAGGAGGGCCCCGACGTCCTCCGTTGGCTCGACAGGCAACTTATCCGACTGGTACGTGACGTCAGAGCCGCTCGCGCATTCTTTCCCTTCGCTAAGAGACGGAACAATGCATAGCATGGGGGTGTTCTGGAATGCATGAATGGTGCAGACACAGTAGGTGTATTGTACCTATGAAGGACTGGGTTACGCAACGTGTTGCCGTACATTGAAGTGTGTTTTTTGTTTGCCTACAGTGTCAGAAGTTCGGCCAGTTCAACAAAGAGGATCCTACCTCCTTCAAACTGTCGGAGTCTCTGTCGCTCTACCCACAGGTGAGTCTGCCACCTAGTGGATCGACCTGGGAATGAGCTCCATTAGCAAGGAACATGTAGACCATTAAAAGCTGCTGTAAGGTTTGAAGAACAGTATTTAAAAAAAGAAATGAACAACTTGTGGATTACGACATACTCAATAAAATCTCTATCTCTCTGTTTTTCTGTCTCTCTGCTTACAGTTCATGTTCCACATGCGGCGGTCGCCCTTCCTGCAGGTGTTCAACAACAGCCCAGATGAGTCGTCGTACTACAGGCACCACTTCGTCCGCCAGGACCTGACCCAGTCCCTGATCATGGTCCAGCCCATCCTTTACTCGTACTCCTTCTACGGGCCACCAGAGGTCAGCCTCCCCTCAGATTAATATGACATGGCAAAGGCTAGCTGCATACAACATACAGCAACACCACATAAAATGCATGCTAACATATGGTCATATTTAAGTGACCATAACTTCTAATACAAATAACATAGAGCTTGGTGTTCCTAGTAATGGATCATGCAGTTTGGCTATTTAACGGAGTCTGCGTTCAAAACAGGCTGGCACAGAGGCTGCATTTGTCCTGATGAACGTGCTAGCTTCCGGCGCCTACGGTTAGGCTGTAGGGACACATTCAAAGCATAATGCCCTTGATGTTCTCCACTGACCGTAAGTGAATCTCTGTGTGTGTGTGTGTGTGTGTGTGTGTGTCCCACAGCCTGTTCTGCTGGACAGCAGCAGCATCCTTCCAGACAGAATCCTCCTCATGGACACCTTCTTCCAGCTGGTCATCTACCATGGCGAGGTATGAGACCATCCTCTTTTGACTGGACCTAGAGACCCGTGTGAAAGAATGTGGGCTATGCCCAATAGTCTGTTGTCATGCTCAAACACAGCTCACAGTGAATATTTCACTCTAATTTCAGAGTGTATTGTACACTTCTGTTTTATTAAATATTTTTCAAGCATTTTATTTTCCCCCCGTGTCATGTTTTAGACAATCCCCTGTGTGCATTGCGCATGTAATTGTATTAACACTCATCCTCTCCACTCTTGATATGCAGACCATTGCCCAGTGGCGCAAGGCGGGCTACCAGGAGATGGCGGAGTACGAGAACTTCAAGCAGCTGCTGCAGGCCCCGCTGGACGATGCCCAGGAGATCCTGCAGACACGCTTCCCCATGCCGCGCTACGTCGACACGGAGCACGGCGGCTCGCAGGCCCGCTTCCTGCTCTCCAAGGTCAACCCTTCGCAGACCCACAACAACCTCTACGCCTGGGGACAGGTACGACATTCATTAAGACGTTACAGTATGTGTGGTTACGATGTCAGCACATGCAGGTTTAGCTAACTTGCGCCCCTTTAAAGGCAGGGTCAGTTCTTCTCGAATGTTTGCTACCTTCAAGCTCAAATCAAAACGACAGACAGTCTGTGTACGCAGGTACGAGATCCGAGATGTAAGTATGCAGAACTTAGTCAGACTGCACAAAGCATTTGTTTTGTTCTTAGATGCGGTTGCTTTAGGCGACTGTATGACATCCTTGTGGTTGAAAGAAGGGCTGCACGATTAACCGCATGGCAATCGAAACCGCGATTACCCGCAAAAGCCTGCGATTATTTATAAATCTTCATGCGATGCCTGCATGACAACCTGCGTGTATTTGCTGCGTGCAAGGGCAACACTCATAAAGATGACCAGTCAGATATAGGTCTCCTGTCTGTCAATTTAGGCCCCTCTGCCTTGAGAAACGCAGTGTAATAAAAACCATGCCAACCGGAGGGAAGCAGTAGAGCGCTCTGTATTTCCTTTGAACGGTGTGGAGCCGGCTCGCAATTGCCTGTCTATTTTTGTCTCCTAAACGGCTCAGTTAAGTTTTCGTGTTCGGGGACATATAAAACAGTGTCTTTCTTGTCGACTCCATTACATATAATTATTTTGAAAATGGATGCCAAAAAAAAATGCAATGGGCCCTATGTTGTTTAGCAATCTAATAGGGGCTTGGAAAACAGAAAAAATTATAATAGTAATTTTGATAGGCTACATATTTCTAGCTTTTAGAGGTAACTTGTTAAGGCATGTAGTTGTCACAGTAACCAAGGAAGCCCTGAGATTGGTGGCTATTTAATATGATATACAGTGCAACCTAAGTTTTTTTTTTTTTTTAACTGTTTTACTAAAGTGGTTTTGTTTTTAACAAATATTTTGAATAAATGTAAAATATAGATAAGATATTTACTTTTTACGCAACATGGCCTTAGCCCATTTTTGTAAATGTAAAGCATAAATATTGTATGAGTGCTGCTATAGTAATATAATTATGAAATTCTCTTGTGAGTCCATAGCTCAAAAGGATGGTTTGCCTAATAATCACATGGTTCTTGTATGTCCTCTGTGCCTGTAGGAAACGGGAGCCCCAATCCTGACTGATGACGTCAGCCTTCAGGTCTTCATGGATCACTTGAAGAAACTGGCTGTGTCCAGCTCGGCATAGACACACTGTTGGAACCATATGGAACGGAAACAACAGAGACATTCCAAGAGTGACCCCGTTAACATTTCTGCTTTTGCAATGTGATGGACTCAAGTCAAGATTACTTAAATTAATGTTTTATTGTGCTGTGTTATTATTGTAGAGTATACAATATATGTGTTGACCTTATCTATTGATAACATTCTACATGTAGAATATTCTCATTGATAAAAATGCTGCAAATTAATTGCAACTTTACAGTATAACAAAATGTATGTATATGAGAGAAAATCCTACACGAGTTATAACTGTTTTCCAAGAAAATTACTTCTGAATGATTAAGAAACTTTTCTGATGACAGAAGTCCTTAAACTACTGTTAATAACTTAAGACATTTTCAGTGATGGACATTGATATTGTATTATGTTTCTAATGGGGACTATATTCTGTATTTAGCCCAGGCACTCATTAGTAAGTAATTTGTATGCAATCCCTTCCTGGCCATTTTGTAATTAAAACCTAATCTATGTTATTGTATGAAAGAGTATTACAATGCTGACTTACTATCCTTTTGATATCAAAGGTTTGTCTATATAAACGTTTGTGTCAACTTGGCACTTTGTGATAGATGTTCATTGAAATGAATTTGGAACTTAATCTGTACTGGTATTCCAAACGTTAAGGGACATGTTACACAAAGATTAATTTAAGATGACTTAAGAAGAACGTCTGACCCGTCAGTGCCAATGTTAGGGATGGGGAGCGGATTTAAAATAGAAAACGGATGGTTGGCATTATTTGCATGGCAATTAGAGAAGGCCATAAGAAGCTAAGTTCACAGAACGGGCATCTGGTTGGCTTTGTTGTAGGACATCTCCCGAGCAGCATGCAATCTGCTGTCATCTAGTAAAGCTATGCTGTTCTATGTGTTGGGTGGTTGTGTGGGGGCAGAGGCCAGGCACATGTTTCATCACCCAACAGGTGAAAGGTCCATGTCTAGATTGAAAACTCAACTAAACAATTGTCTTTTTATTTGTATATTATTCATTGCTGCTGTACATAAAGCATGCACGCAATCACTATAATAAACTCACATACACACCATCTACAGTACTGTTGGTCAAATCTACACACTAAGCTGATTGAAGGGCGTCCGGACAGTATGATTTCGAGGATCAGTGGACTGCAGATTATGAAGACTAATCCTTAAAGAAGAATGTTTGTTTATGTGTTCAGTCTGAACAAATAGACCCCACACTTCTATTAGAATATAGCGTCACAAGCAAAAATACAAATAAAGTCTCAACAGCCTGCAATGCACTATGTAAGCATAAAGCAAAGCAACAATGCAGAAAATGTTTATCAGCATTAGAAAATAAAAGTACTTATAATAGTGGATAGCAATCCTGAAGAAAACCAACTCTGTGTGCGTATGTCTGTACTGTAAATATATATACAAAGTATATATATATATATATATATATATATATATACTTTGTATATACTACAAAGATAATTCATGACGCTCTTGTCCATGTGAATCCCATGCAGGCTTAGGAAAGGCTGTAAGAAAATATGTTATCGTGTTATCCAATATAAAATCTGATCAGTTTTACATCAACAACACAAATCCATTACAATGTATATGTGATTTGAGTATAGGATATGTGCTGTATTTAAACCCAGAAAGGTTAGATTTACTGTGTATAAAGGGTTGAAAAGCTCCCAAATATAATGTATTGTATTTTGCTAGATGTATACTGTGTGTGTTTTGCTTTATTTTTTTAATACATTTTTTATTTAGTTATCTTTTGCTGTTTAAAATACAAGTCTGTAGCCTGCATTCTACAGAGACATTCCTGTTTTGTATCTTGGTTTATGTATAAAAAAACGTTAAGTCAAGCCAAAATATAACATCTTCTGTAATGCTGGCAGTTGTTTGTATAGGTCACTCTGTTACAATATAAATTACAATGTGTTCTGGAGAAAACCATTGCACGTTTTGGTAGAATTGTAGAAATGTATGATAAAGTGTGTCTTGATTATGTGCATTTTGAAATATCTACTGAACAACTGAGTTAAAAAAAGCTTTAATAAACTGAACTCTGGACTTTAAAACAATCTAAAATAATGTGTCCTATAGCTATAGTAAAAAATAAAAGAAATTTATTGCTTCTTGTTATCTCTATGAGCAAAGGGAATGCATAATTGGCTTATACATTATAATTACATGTCTCATTGGAACAATACCAAGATTGATTGATGTCCCATAGACTGTTTTCCCATATTATTTATTTCTACAGATGGTTGTTGAAATAGACATGGAATAAAACATGTACACTAATATAATTTGTTATGTGTCATTTGCATTCAAATTGAGTAGGCTAATATAACAATCCATGCTATTAGTGTAGAGGCAAGGGGGTCATGCAGAGGTCTATGCCAGCTTGTATGCTATAGCCTACTGTGCACAACATTTTAGGCATTTTGTTGGCGATTACTTTGTCTAATTTCTTAGTGAACACTAAATTCAGCCTCTTCCTGTGTAAAAGAATGCATTGGCGTTTTGCCTTTGAGAGATGAGAACACCCTAGATCAATATTGAATACGGCCGTATCTTCTAGTGTAAAAGGTATAGGCAGCAGACAGTTAAGTTATTTAGCTGTTAGAGATTTTATCAGCACCAAATTAGGGAGATAAAGCAAAGTTAGAATGTTCAAGCACTTTGCTTGTATTTATTGCTGATATATTTTGAGGATTGTGTGATATGTTGTCATAGGCTATGTAGGATGTGTTGTTAGCCTTGATGACATGCTGATGCCAGAAACATAATGGTGTTTGCTTATCAGATATTGACATGTTGCTTTGAATGAAAGTGTCTGCTAAATGGGGTGGGGGCAGATGCTAACCAGAGAGAGAGAGAGAGAGAGAGAGAGAGAGAGAGAAAGTGGAAAGTGACCATAAGCAAAGATGACACTTAATTCGCGGTCGTGTGAAAAAGTAGATTAGTAGCCTACAAAATAGCTCGAATATTGTTTAGATCCTGTCAGTGATAAACGTATGGAGAGATATGGAGCCTGTGCTGTGTCAAATTATCTAATTGATTTAGGTCTACCTGACTATCAATGCAGACTATCATATCAATGGCTGCATGAACCCCACTTCGCACCAAGTTTAAATATCTCTGCTGACGTTTTTTAAACGGACAATGAAGACAACTCGAAAATGCAGAGCGCTGCTTTCTGTTAGCTTGAATATTCTCGCTCTCCTTTTCTCCATAACTGCGTTCTTAACAACACACTGGTGTGTTGGTACCCAGAGAGTTCCCAAGCCTAAGTGCAGTATGCTGCGAACGCACAACTGCATCGACTACGGAGTTAACGAAACAGACCCCAACAAGGTGGTGTACAGCTGGGAAACGGGGGACGACAGGTTTATTTTTCGACAGTTTCACACCGGGATCTGGTTTTCATGTGAGGAAAACATCCATGATGAACGTAAGATAATTATGTGCGTGTGTGTGTGTGTGCTCGCGCGTGCATGTGTGCGCGTGTGTGCGCGTGTGTGCGTGTGTGTGTGTGTTTGTGTAGTCATATAACTGAAATTGCTTGCTTTGTTAAATTCCATGTCAGACACAAAAATGTCTTCAGATAATTGTTTGTGTATTTGTGAAAGCAGATCTTCAATTAAATATCAAACTTAGTTTCAAATTTTAACATAGTTTCAAAGTTATAACTAAAACCTTAATTGCAAAAACAAATGAATGAATGAATTAATAAACAAACCCCCCCCCCCCCCAAAAAAAACAGACGTTTTTATCATTTACATTTTTCAACTTTTAAATTAAAAACAAAAAAGTGTTTTCATGGAGAATCTGTGATCAATCAATGTTTTAATTTAAGTGCTTATCACCATGCAACATGGTCCCAATGCACTTTGCAATTAAAAATAATACACAATAATTCAAGTAAATAGAATACTACAAATAAAAGGAAACAAACACAGTAAAACAGATGTAAAAAGGAAATAAAAAATATTAACAACTATATTAAAAACATCAATGTTACAGGGCGTAAAAAGGTGGTGGCCTGTTGTGCTGTAATGGAATGAACAAAGGTATGTTTTCAGTCTTGATTTAAATGTTTGAACTGAGCATGCTCCTTTAACCTTAAATAATGGCGGTCTATTCCAGAGATAAGGGGCACAGTAGGCAGATGCTCTGAAGCCAGTTGATTTTTTGTTAAAAGGATTGCATAAGATTCACTGGATCATCACAGTCATGGGGAATTGCCACTTCAAACTATGTGACAATTATTGTTTTATTGCATGTTCTGTTTTTTGTTTCTGTAGTGTTCATTATTGTGTTTTTTACTTGCAATGTCACTCTAAATATAAATATATGAAATGACTGAAGACAGCATCTAGTTCATATGGTTAAGAAGATGATTGCTGAATGAATAGCCATCCCTGTCTCATCAAGTGGCTGCATGACTTCATAGAGCTGGGCCAAGGATAGAACATGAGTTTGAGGATTATCTAAGTGCGGTGTTGATGAGTTCTTCCTCCAACAGCTGCTGTCTCCATCCTTCTACAGTACCTGATTAATGTCTTGCACTAAGAACGTCCAGCAACATATGCCACAGCTGACAGAAGGAATGTTTCTTATTTGCAGGGAAATAAAAGAAATACTGCCGTACATAAAAGGGATCTTGATAATTGAATTATCTTTCGTGGGATGTCAAATTTTATTATAGATATGTTGGCATGATTATTACTTAATGTTATCAATCACAAAATGGCCTCTACATTGCAATATTATTTGAAATCTAGCAATGTAATGGTCTATGCTACTGCAATGTTCTGGGCCACTTTTTACGGAAGAGGTTCCTCGCTGGATTCGTGATGTCTCACGGTGATGCCTCACGATGTAATAATAGGCCCATAGCCTGGTGCAGAGCCATGTAAAGAGAGAGCTGCATCATCTCTGGTGACTCCAATGGACCGTTTTTGTAACGGAGCCTCAAAATAGTTCCCGGACGTTAGCCTAAATACTAAATGTAACCTATAAATTCTATTTTAAATGTAAATCGGTGCATTTATTGACTACTAATTACCAAAAAATTAAGTTATATATATATATATGTATAATTATATATTCACAAATTGCACATCGAGCACTTCCTGGAACTATTTTGCCATAGGTTTTGCCTCTCCATGAACCATGTGACCATTGAAAATTTTGAATGGCAACTCGCTCTTTCCATGGCTCTGGCCTGGTGTAACCAAATTCACTCTGTTTTTTTTCACCCGTGTTTTTTGGAAGTTTTTCCTTGCCCAGGGGGAGGAGCAGGGTAAGGGGGTGTTGTTTGTTTCCATGTGAAATGTAGGTTGTAAAGCCCTTTGAGACTGCAATGTGATTAAGGGCTATATAAATAAAATTGACTTGACTTGACTTGACTCTGTGAATAGAGTCTGGACACACTCCACCGGGAAGTGTTCATAGTTAAACCGGACATCTGATTCATTCTTAACACTGGGCAGCTGGACAGCCTTTGCTGCAACTGTTCAAACAAGCTCGCCTCACATCTCTACCACAAATTCAATACACGCACTTGACTTCAACATCATTACATTTACACACCTCTAAGCACACTGATTGGTCCACCAGCAGGGTGGCTGTGTGAACGCTAAAGCAAGCAAGGTCGCTAGACTACTGCAAAAGTTAAGCATGAGCAATTATTGGGTGAGGCCAGGCTATATAGCCTACCTCTACTGTATGATATAATGTGATTGGCCTTTATTGGTATTCTTTCAGGTCTTCAGAGTCATTTTAATAACATAAATCTTAGCTACCTGATAAAGTTCAAGTTCAAGCTCAATGTCAACCTCATATGCTATAAAGGCTGTGAAGTTATAATTGCATATGACATTAGAATTTCAGTATAGTTTCCACCAAAATGGTTCAAGTAATAAGAGCATTTTTTCTTTCTATTTCAGGTGAGAAATGCAGAAGTTTCATTGATTTGGCACCTGCATCAGAGAAAGGTGATGCAGATGCCACATACTATCATTAAACATTTTTTGTGATCTGATTCTGCTGATGGAATATGGTTATCCTTCACCCGTGTCACTTGCTGGAGAGAATATGATTTATGATGAAATCCATGAAGGAAATGTAATGCCTCCTTAATATTGTATGAATTACTAAATAGTATTATTAATAAAATAATTAACCAACACAGTAGAGGCCATGGCCAGGCCATCACACAAATACTTTCCCCACACCACTGTTTCCTAGATAACAGGTTGTCACCAATAAAGAGTTCAGATGCAAAAACATTTAATTCCATCTGACAAAAAAAGTAGCAGTTAGCGATTTAAACCAGCATTAAATATTAGGTATCTATATTTGAGTTCACTATTTCCACCTTTATTACAATTTACAGGTTGTTTGTCACTGAATAAAAAGTAATATCCTTCAAAAATGTAAGTAATTATTGAAATATTGGCAATTTAAAAATAATAAAATATGTCAGATGGACTTAGAGGTTGTTACATCTGAACGCTTCATATGTAGCTATGGATGTAAGGCTGCTAGATTGTGATATATTTTCCTGTAGGTCTGTCATCTGTGGACATTGTCTCCAGGGAAATAGGTTTGCAGGCAGGGTGGATTAATAGCAAGAGGATTGGAGCGATGCTCTAGGAGAGGTTGCAATGTGTTAAACTGTCATGTAGCCAAGTAACATTTGGCTTGATTCATTGGAAAACTCCATAACATTTGGAGAAGGCTCTCACCGGAGTGCGCCGTTAATTGAATTTGAGTTACGCCATCAGTCAGTGGATGTTGCTGAGTCAGGACTCAGGAGCCACTGAGATGCCAAGTCAGCACAAAAAGCACTGACCAGCATCCATCTGCTGCTTATAGAAATGGTGTTGATGGAATACCTCAGAATGAAATAAAGAATTTCAAAATAAAATATATGTACCATAGCTTGACTTGCATCTCTACAGGTATATGAAGATGCTATATAAATTCTTAATAAATGTAGAAATATTGTATTTGTTAACAGAAACAGCAAGACCTTTTTAACCCATTCAATAATACTATGTTACAGGAATCCTGTGGCTCTCTGTGGTCTCTGAAATGTTGTACATAGTTTTACTGGTGGTGGGCTTCAGCCTCATGTGTCTCGAACTGGTCCACTCCAACAGTGTCATTGACGGACTCAAGCTTAATGCCTTCGCAGCTGTCTTCACGGTGCTCTCAGGTATTCCTATTTTAAAGATAAAGTAGGCTATTTATTTGTTTACATTTAGCACTGTACAAGTGAAAATGTCAGCGAAATAGAAGTGATCTACCCTGATATGTAAAACTGTATTTTTCATATTTGGACCAGGCACAGAGCTTTTCTGGGACTTATTGAGAAGCCGTTAGAGCTAAATATAAATTCTATGACGTAGCAGTGTAAATAACAGAATGACTGCTGTGGTCCGTAATAAGTAGAAAAATGCTAGCTTCTTATAGGAGCAGATGAAATGGCAGAGTTGTAATAGACTTAGAGAGGGTATTAGTTCTGTAAATCGTGTCCAAAGTAACCTTTTCAGAATGAACAAGCATTAGCTCTTGGGATTGGGATTTATAAAGCTATAAATATGTCATCGCCTCAGTTGACGTCAATGTGCGCTCCTGTGTGTGTATATCAGCCCACTGTACATGTGATGAATAGCCCCTTAATGTTGTCATTTAAAAGAATATATAGAAGTTTTTTGTAAATCACTATAACTACATATGTACAAGTCACTTAAGAGTGTGGTATGGTTTACTGCAGGATTAAATTATATTAATACATTAACAACCCACTGTCGCAGTTGCTTACTGTGCTCGGTCTGAATTCAGCAGTGTCCCATGAGTAAACCAGTACTGTGTACTACATAGACAGCAAAGCACATTTGCACAACTGGATATCTAGTATACAAGTGGGGATATTTACAGTATTGCAAAAGGATAACAGTATTGGTCTTTTGTACAATTGGTCACACTTACCGTTATTCAAGCCCGTGTTTGTTTGTGTTCTGTACGCAGTATTACGGTATGTATTTTTACTAACCAACCAACCATGTGATTGCAGGTCTTTTAGGCATGGTGGCTCACATGATGTACATACAAGTCTTCCAGGCTACAGTCAGTCTGGGCCCACCTGATTGGAGACCCTACAACTGGGACTACGGCTGGTCCTTCTGGTATCATTTCATGTCTGATGGTGGTTTATTATTATTTTACGTAAATAGACATCATTGCTCTGTGGCATTGTAGTGCCCCCAGAACCCAAAATGATTGCCCCAAGTTATTTGGAAAACAACTGCGGGCACTTAGCCCTTAGCAATGAGTTGAGTTATGCATTTCACACACACATTGTGTGTAAAATCGAAAATGTATGTGCAGTGCTCGACGGGAGTGCATGACAGGTATAGGCAGCAGTTGGCAATCAACATGTTTATTCGATTATGCGAGGAGAGGCACGTACATTGGCAAAGGCCGACAAGAGACTGCGAAAACGCTATAGGGCTAATTTACACGTAGACAAGACAGACCATTATATAACAAGGCATTCAGTGACGGTGCACCATTGACGAATGAAAAGTGCGTTGGTTGATCAAATGAATTGGATGAAGTTTAACTTACTTTATAAGCGCACACTCCAGGCTTGCTTTTTGTGCTGTGCATGATACGTTGCATGATACGTTCCTTTTATGTTTGTAATCCATTGCTGAATTCCCGCTCTTGAAATTTGAACAGGCTACTAGTAAAATTATTTTGCTATGCAGTACGCATGTCATATCATAACCATAACCCAGAATTTCACTGGCCACCTCCACACATTTTAACATAAAATAGACCATTAATCTATACAAAATAGAAATGTAGAACTATGTGACTATGAAGTAAAATAACCTATGTGTGTCAAAATCAAGAATGACACCATTCCAGAAAATGCCTGCATATCGAGCACTTTATACTGTATATCTACTAGCGGTTGGCATTTAAATGGAAACGGTGTTTATCTGGAGCTTGATAAGCGCGCTGATCGTTAATAAGGGCCCACAAACACGGGCCCCAGTGCGGTTGCATTGCCTACATTATGGTAGTTACACCCTTGCTAACAGCAACGAGGGACAGGTGCAACACATGATTAACCAGACGCAGGAGGAACTAACGAGATTGGAAACACAGGGAATGGGAGTGGCAGAGAAACATGCCTGACACAAGACAAGACAAGACTAGGACCACGGGACAGACAGAACGTTACAGTATGTGAAGAAGTAATATCTGACTATGTAATTCCAATGCAATGCTCTTGTTGCATTACACATGCGTTTGCCATATTTATATTGTCAAGCATCACCAAACGGTGAAGGGCAGTAATTATGTATCCAGGCTTGTACCTTATTCTGGATTAGTTGTATGTTATTTGGCTAAAGCCCCAATACAAGAGCAATTTAAATTGCATAAGGGGATTATTATATTTCACTCCTTCAATATGTGAGCAGTGTGTTAAACAAAAATCATGCATACATTATTTTATGAGTCTTCTCTTCTATCAGCATGGCCTGGGCTTCTTTTACCTGCTGTATGGGTGCCTCGGTCACAACTCTCAACTCCTATACGAAGACAGTCATCGAGTTCAGACACAAAAGGAAAACCTTCGAGCAGAGCATCCGAGAGGACCGAACACGGGAAGCCTTCGGATACTTCCAGGGACATTCTTTGCAGTCTATTTCCACGTCTGTGGAGGAGTATGCTGGTCAGACCCCTAAATGCAGTAGGAAATACCCCATACCAACTGCCTCCCTGGACCTAAGTGACCTTACAGGGTCTCTAGCGGAGGAACAGTGCTGAGAATCATAGTTATGGATGTATGAAGTATTATTTATGTTGCCACCTGTGTACAGGTGACCACTCCTTCTATTGATATCTGGTCCTATCATCAGCTCTGTCTGATACACTGCCTTACCTGAAGCAGGAAATCCACTTCCTCTGGTTGTATTGTTGATATTTGTAGTGATGGAGCTTCAAGTCCCAGAGGGGTTTAGTCGGGCAGTTAATTGAGAGCTGTGATTCAGCCTAAAATTAGGTGAATCTTGGTGGTGAGCCATTCTCTCGTCTTATAAATGATGTTTTCGCACTGCCAAAATAGATAAGGAGAAAACACTACACTAAATAAAGTGATTTCAAGTTACATTTAAATGGGACATACACAAAACAGCTGTTTCCTAATCTTTGTGACACTCCCAAACAGAGCAGAGAAACATTATTTTGAAAGTTTGCTGGTAGGGACTGTCAGTGAGTTCTGCATCACATGATATGCCTTGCCCACAATATTTTCAATAAAAGTTCAAGAAATTGGTCAAATGTTCTTGGTTTATCACATATGGGCTTGGATGTTGAAGGTGGAACAAATGGATGTAGGTTCCAGTGTGCACCTCATCTGTGGACAAATATAGAATTTCAGGTATTTTCAGTGATAGACAATTTGCGTGGATTTCACTGAAAAACTATCAAATCATGACAGTAAAAGACTGTAAACTCTAAAATGGTTTAATACAGCTTCTGTAACAGTGAAACACTATAAAAATACAAATCAGCCAAAATAATAATAATAAATTTTTTGTAAAAACAAAAACTGTACTCCACCATAAAATAAAGTTTCACTGTGTTTATAGCAGAATCATATTAACAGCCGAGACTGTATATTTATACTTTGAATAGATTATTACCAAGAATGCATTTAATTATTTTAACATGGTATGGAAACTATTGAATTCTATTATATTAATCACATGCATTTGATTTGTTGTCATGACGCTTGGTCAATGGCCTTTCTCGTCAATTTTCAAAGCGTTAGAAAGCCTTTGGCGTTTTAGGATGAAGACGTCGGTGACTGTTAAACGGCAAAGCTACGGAGTTACCACAGGTTTTTATTTAGCCATATGGGCATGCAATCTCAGCGCAAGTTTTAGCTCCTGGTTGTAGATAAATAATCAATATGTAGACATGTTAAAATGTAATTACTTGAAATCATAGCCTACACATAGCTTTTACTGAAATATAACTGAAACTATTTAATTTTATGATTAAGTAGGCTACTATTAAAAAATGCAGAAAAGAAAGTGTGAGGAAAAATGTCTAAACTTTTAAGCCTGTACAACATGATTTAGTTATTAAAACCAAATACCCCCAGCGGGGTTCAAGTGTGATATCTGAAATCTGTCCCAGCCACATTACAAGGTCGCCACCAGAAAGTTACTATAGCTCCATCATCGCATGTATTGAAGTATATGGGAGTAAGATTTACGTAATTTATGGCGGCAACTGTCTTGACGTCGTTACACATGGTTATGTCATAGACTACTGTATGCTCTACACTGGTCAACATGCCAACATGATCACTGGTCAACAACACACCATTATATCTCCCTATTAAAAAAAGAAGCAAACCGCTCTGAAATATTCCCCCGAGCATACGGTCAATGTACAATGTACAAACCTGTTATTGGGGGAAATGTCAAGCTTTTAGGGGAAATGCCGAAATGGTGCACGTTTTAGACATGGTTTTACATCCTAAAAGCCTAAGAGGGAGGTGTCGTATTTTTTTGCTTTTCTAAAGCCAAAAAAGCAAGAGGATATATACATAAACATAACATAAACACAAGAACAGGACATCAAAGGGATGGTATCTGGTGATCCAAGACAAAAACGTACTTTTCCAAGGAAAAATATATAAAATATGAAAAAAACACTTCAAAAACACACACTGAATTGACATTACATATTTAGGCTACATTAGTCAAACCAGTCTTAGTTACAAACATGTATAAGGAGCTGAGTGAACATTCAGCTCAGTCACATTACTCAGTTATAAAAACACATTACAGTTACTCGTGCAAGCCGTGACAAAATGTATTCCATGAAATGCAATGGATTTATTATGCCTATAGAGGGCAGCGTTGCCTTTAGGAAGACTTTAAAAATATTTCGTGTGTAGGGGGGCTATTTTGAATAGCATGAGGATACTTAGACTATTGCCTAGTGACAGTAATATTGTATATATTGTAGCCATAACAGGTTTGTAGTAATACTGTATTACATAAGGATTATGTGCCTAATTATATTACAAACAATCAATAATCTGATTACAATATATAAACATTGCAATTGTTACATACTTTATTTTGAAATATGGCCAAAATAAAAAACGTCCCCCGGGGTACTGCATGACATTACCAAAATAAATACACACCTTGTCAGCATGTTTTTGTTAAGGGTTTGTTGATTTGACAAATTTGAAATGAAGACATGTGACTATATGTCAAATTATGTTACTCCTCTCAGGTTACCAGTTATCATGAGGAGTATTACAGCTCATGTGAATTCAACAGTTTTGATTAGCTAGCAAACACACCACCTTTCCTCTGATGGGAAAAGCAGGAGAGTAAATACAGATTTGAAGCATACATAAACAAGTAATCTTTAAATATTGGTAAGCTATGTTATGTGATGTTCATTTGTGAAACTATAATATACATATATTGTGTAAAATGTGTTTCATAGCTTATGAACAACTTATTTTTGTCCTGTTGTCACTCTCTGGGCGTGTAAGACATAACAGCACACCAAGGTGTTAATGGTGACTACTATAGTCTCCATTTTATTCTGTTTCTTCATAATGATCCTATGCTGGACTATGGTGACATTTTATACATGAATGCTTCTTCTCAGAGTTTGAAATCACTTGATACCCTCTATCATGGAGCTTTGAGATTTATTTTAAATTGTAAAACTCTTACTCATCATTGTATTTTATATGATAAAGTTGGCTGGCCTTCCTTAAACACTCGTAGGCTTAGACACTGGTATATTTTTATCTACAAGGCATTGCTGGGTATCTTACCATCTTATTTGTGTGATTTCATAATTTTTAAAGACAGTAGGTATTCCCTGCGTTCACAAGACCTACTTTTGCTATCAGTACCTATTGTTAGAACTGAGTTAGGCAAAAGGGCCTTTAAATATTCAGCCCCTGCAGCTTGGAATGCCTTGCAAAGAAATTTCAAAATTAGTTTTCTTGTCACTTTTGGTAATTTCAAGGCAATTCTTAATTCTGTGGTTACTGATTCTTTTCCTTGTAGTTTTTAGTCTGTACTTGATTTTGGAACCTAATGGTTAATTTATTACTTGTTGTATCTGTATTGTTGTTTTGTTATGAAACTGTAACCAGTCCATACCCAGGGCACTCTTGAAAAAGAGATTTGAATCCCATTGAGTCTTTCTCCTGGTAAAAATAAAGGTTTAATAAAATAGCTCTTTTCTGTGTAGTTGCACAATTCCCAAAACAGGGACTTTGCAACACCACGGCCAAGTCGTGCCTATATTTGCAACAGGATTATTCATTGTGAAATGAATAATGATGATAATGAACAAGATACATGTGTGTGTACCCTTGTAATATGTCCCCTGGAAGCAATGTTTTAGCATTTAGGTTCCGCTTGATGGATTACTTGGTTATAGATGGTAAACAACAAAATGTCAAAAATAATGCAAACTAAGCTGTAAAACAAAATAGTAATAATGATTATTTTATTTTTGTAAACAACAGCATAAATTATAATATTAATGAATAAATAGATAAAAACATATCCAGTGAAGGTTACGGCTTATTAATAAGAGTGCATACACTTAAATAAATACAATACTAAGTTTAATTCATTTGGTGCATTTTCTGAACTTATAAGAGTTTGAAAGTTAGTAAAGACATGAAGGACTCAATATGTACTACATAACAAAAAAACCTGCTGAGAGGCTGCTGGTATTCTGAGGCATAAATCACTTGATTATACCCATTGAAGAAATGCTTTTAGAACCATAATATCAAAGTAGTGTAAAACAGCCAAAAGACCCTTAGGGTCCAGAGGGTTTTAAACAATTAATTCCTCAACAGTAGCCTATTTGCCAATTTAATCACTTCTCATTCCCATCCCTATACGTTCAGAAGTTCAATCCCAATCAATAACTGATATGTCACATTAATCACATTAATGTTGAAACTAGAGCAGAAAGTTGTTGCACACGCACACAGTCAAGCATGCAGAGGGGGAATGTTGTTGGGAAACATGTCTGCAATGTGATGTGGTCCGAAAATACTTAAATTTTCAAGGAAGCTGATACATTAATAATTTACTATTGGCATAACATAACACATGTGCATCTCACTGAAAAGAGTAAGCTACATGTGTTATTTTTTTAATGTGTCTCATTATTAATTAACCAGACACTGGTTGTTTTATTATAGCCTCTGGCACCTTGAGACCGGCAAAACACGTGCGCGCTGGGAAGGAGTAGTCAAATTCCAGTAGTACAGTAGTCACCTCAAATTTTATGTGCAAACAGTCCTGACTGCTATCTGTGATCTTAACAGGTTACTTGAGTTTTGTTTCATGTCGTCTCATGTCCGTGTACACTCATACATTTCAATATGTCATATTCGATTTTGCAAAAAAGAAGAAAAATACACAGACCTCCTTGCAAAATTATATAGTGCCTCTTTTCTTTCTTGGAGAGACAAATGTCTGTCAGCTGGTGATTTCCCAAAGGATTTGGCAGAAGGCTGAAAGAATACAGCATATATTAGCAATGCCTTGAATACTAGATGTACATGTAATTGCATTCAGAGAAGTCACATGCATTAAGAGGGCTCATGCTGCGTTTACATGGAACACGGCAGACCGTAGACAGCATACAGGATATGTTATGTTAGTGGAAGAGAGTAGGACAGCAAAATTTGTTGCGGCATGCCGTCCCTCCACGACTGCTTTTACAACCGGATGATTGTAGCTCCCTCACACACAGAAAACATTGACAAAGAGAAGGTAATACTTTGGTGCAACCACACTAGAATACTTATAATAATAATAATGTATAAAGCTAAAACAAAAATTTGAACATCCATCCATCCATCCATCTTCATCCGCTTATCCGGAGTCGGGTCGCGGTGGCAGCAGCTTCAGCAAGGGACCCCA